>VXBX01005695.1:583743-607991 GCA_013400415.1 Scytalopus superciliaris
GCCCGGGCGCGCCCCGGCTGAGCGCCCCGTCCCGTCTGTTCCCGTCCCTCTCCATCCCGTGCCGTCCCGCCCCGCGGACCTTGGCCGGGGATGCTGCAGGGATGGCCTGGGCGCCGCTGGCCGGGGCGCTGCTGCTGCTGCTGCCCCCGCCGCCCGCGCTGCCCCAGCCACAGCCACAGCCCGGCCGCCGGGACGTGCATGAGACCGAAGCCCACTTCAACACCACCTACACCGACTGGGTGGACGCCAACCTGCTCAACATCTACGCCTTCAACCACAGCGTGCGGAGGAACAGGGTGAGCCGGGGTGGTCGCCATCGCCGCGGGCTGGCTGTGCCCCCGCCGCCCCCGCCATGGGGCGTCCGCCCCGTCCAATAGCCGGGGGATGTGGGGCTTTCCGGGGCACGGCAGTCTCTGCCACGGCGGCCGAGCAAAGTCCAGCCCTGCCGACGCCTCGCCTTGCCTTGTCCCCGCAGACCGAGGGCGTGCGGGTGTCGGTCAATGTCCTCTCCGACCACAAGGACCTGCCCGTGCTCTTCGTGGTGAGGCAGAAGGAGGCGGTGGTCTCCTTCCAGGTGCCGCTCATCCTCCGGGGTCTGTGAGTACCGGCGGGTTCCCCCTGCACGGGCGTCCCCCCGGGGGTGGGATTCAACCCCCACAGACACGGTTTTCCCCCCCCGGCGTGGGGGGCATCACACGGCTCTGCCTGCCCAGGTACCAGCGGAAATACTCGTACCAGGAGGTGAGCCGCACCCTCTGCCAGCCGCAGACCAAGGCCGAGGTGGAGACCCAGCACTTCTACGTGGATGTCTCCACGCTCTCCCTCAACGCCTCCTACCAGCTGCGGGTCACCCGCGTGGAGAACTTCGTGCTACGGTGAGGGGGATCCCCGTCCCACAGTCCCCATCCCTGCCCGCTGCCTGCGGGGGCCGTGGGGAGCTGCGGGTTCCCCTTGCCACCCCTCACCTTCCCGTGCTCTCTCTGCAGGACAAATGAAAGGTTCAGCTTCAACGCCACGGCCGCCCAGCCACAGGTGAGGGGGGCTGGCGTGGCGTGGCATGGCGTGGCACGGGAGGGGGTCTGTGCCCCGTGGCCACCGTGGCTGCAATGGGCACTTCTCCCTCCCTGCAGTACTTCAAGTATGAGTTCCCCGAGGGGGTGGACTCGGTGATTGTGAAGGTCACCTCGGCCATGGCCTTTCCCTGCTCCGTCATCTCCATCCAGGACATCCTGGTAGGTTTGGGCAGTGGGGTCTCTGGGTGACCCGTGGTGCCCAGTGGGGCTGATGACCCCTCTGCCCCTCCCAGTGCCCTGTCTACGACCTGGACAACAATGTGGCCTTCATTGGGATGTACCAGACCATGACGAAGAAGGCAGCCATCACAGTGCAGGTGGGCATGGGGCTGTGCCGTGGGGCTGTGCCACGGGACTGAGCTGCTCCCAGCCCCTGCCCGGTGCTGCTGGGTACCTCTGGGTATCAGGGCTCGCAGAGGGTGTCCCTGGGATAACCTCTGGCATGGAGATCCCCTCTGATGACCCCCATCTCTCCCCCTGGCACGGCTGCTGCAGAAGAAGGATTTCCCCAGCCACAGCTTCTACGTGGTGGTGGTGGTGAAGACGGAGGACGAGGCATGTGGGGGTCCTCTGCCCTACTACCCCCTCTCCAGAAATGCCTCTCCAGGTACATGAGGGGCTGGGGGAGGCACCCACCCTGCTGCCCTGGGCTATGTGTGGGGACACACTGGGGACAGGGCAGAGAGGTGAACCCTGGCCATGCCCTTTCCCAAGATGAACCCGTGGATCAGCACAACCGACAGAAGATGCTGGAGGTGATGGTGTCACCTGCCATAACCTGTGAGTGTGGGAGGGGCTGGGGGATGCTGGGGGGGTGGTGGGCTCTGCAGGGACCTGTGGCAGGTCCCCAGAGGTGCCACCCGCCCTGAGGGCTTGTCCTGGCTCTGCACAGCGGAGGCCTACGTGAGCAGTGTGCTCTTCTGCCTCAGCATCTTCCTCTCCTTCTACATCCTCACGCTGCTCATCGCTTGCTGGGAGAGCTGCCGGTGAGTCCCTGGGTGTCACTGCCCCTCTGGGTGCTGAGCCCATCCTGTCCCCAGTGTGATGGGAGCCTTTGGACTGTGCCCCCTCACCCCAGTAATGGCACAGCCAGGCTGATGGCTGCTTCCCTCGGCAGGCAGCACAAGAGGAAGGGGCTCCTGTCAGCCATGGACTCGCCCAGCCTGGACACAGGTGAGGGATGGAGGCAGCAGCCAGTGGCATAGAGGGGTCTGCATGGAGGATTCCCAGTTATTCTGCCCTCTTGAGCCCATGGCAAAGCCCCTGGTTCTGCAGTAATTTCCCACTATCCCCTTGAGCCCCGCTTGCCCCTCAGTTCCCTGGGGACAAATCCCAGTGTCAAGGGGATAGGGTGGTCCCAGACTTCTCCACTGTGGGGCTTGCAGGGCTGTGGTGGGGCTTTGCATCTCACCAGCTCTGTCTCTTTCCTCCCATGGCTTTCCGGGGACTCCCAGCATCACTCCTGGGTAGGTGCCAGCTCTGTCCTTGGCTCTGAGCTCACTCTGTGCCAGAGCAGGGGTGTGGGGTGCTGCTCTGAGCCCAAGGGCCATGCAGCCCTGGGACAGGGGTGCCACAGGGGGTGACAGGGACCATCCTGTCCCACAGGTCACTCCCGCAGCATGCCTGACTCCTTCCTGGGCCATGCTTACGACAGCTATGGTTATGGCTCCTTTGGTGAGTGCCATGTGCTGTCCCCCACCCTGTCCTTCACCCCCCCACCCCTGGGCCATGCCCACCCTCTGCCTGTCCTTGCAGGGAACGGTTCCTCCAGCAGCACCGAGGGCGTCACAGACAGCCTGGGCTCCACAGAAGTCTCCTACAGTTACGTGGGTAAGTCGTGGGGTGACTGGCATGCCTGCAGCCCTGCAGAGCCACCTGACCAGTGGCATCCCAGCTCTGCCCCTCTCCATCTCCGGGAAGGGTCCCGGGGCTGACAGCCCCTCTGTGCAGCCCACAGCGAGGTCTCCGTTGGTGCTGGTGGTGGGATGGGCACATGCCAGGGCACCCTGCTCCAGTAACTGTGGCTTTCCTTTGAAGGGCAGGAGCAGTTCAAGCGGCGCACGTCCTCCGCCCCGACGAGGCCGCTGAGCATTCCCATGGGTAGATGCTGGTACCGGGCAGGGTCGGGCCAATCAAGGCGAAATCTGCCCAGCCCCAAGCTTGTGCCTAGGGCACAGAGCACCCCAGCTCCCTGCTCCCCTCCCTCAGAGCAAAGGCAGTGCCGAGGGGCTGTGGGGCAGGACATTGTCTGCCCAGTGTGTCCCCAGCATGGCAGAGTCCCAGGGAATGGGCACGGGGAGATGCTCTCCCACCACGTGTCCCTGGGGCAGTGCCAGCACAGGGTCAGCGGGGAGCTGGAGCCTGTTCCCGGTGAGAGTTGGCAGGGAGGCAGCCCAGAGGTTAATTGGGTGTGATTGGGGTGCCACGGGGCGGGCGCCGAGGCGGGCTGGGCCAGGGGCTCTGCTGACAGCCCCGGCTCGGCCGCAGGGGAGCGGTCACTGGAGAACGTGGCCGGCCGGCCGCGCCTGGACTCGCTCAGCTCCGTCGAGGAGGACGACTACGACACTCTGGCCGACATTGACTATGACAAGAACGTCATCCGCACCAAGGTGTGTCCCACCCCGGCCCCTGGGCCGTGCTGGCTGCTCCTCCCCACTGCCCAGGCAGCCCCTCACCAACCTCCCCTTCCAGAAATACCTGTGTGTGGCCGACCTGGCGCGCAAGGACAAGCGGGTGCTGCGGAAGAAGTACCAGATCTACTTCTGGTGAGTGGGGAGCAGTGGGGATGGGGGACACGGAGCACTGTCCTGGTGTGGGGTGGGCAGCAGAGACCCCTTGACACTCCTCTGCCTCTCCCAGGAACATCGCCACCATCGCTGTCTTCTATGCCCTCCCCGTCATCCAGCTCGTCATCACCTACCAGACAGTAAGTGGGGCCAGGTTGGCAGCAAGTGGGGCTCCCGGGAGCTCTGGGGGCTGCAGTCCCAAACTCTGCTCCCCAGCACAATGGGGCTTCCCCTGGGGGCCCCCCTTGACCCTCACCCCGCCCACAAATGCAGGTGGTGAACGTCACTGGCAACCAGGACATCTGCTACTACAACTTTCTGTGCGCCCACCCACTGGGGAACCTCAGGTGGGTCTGGGGTGGGTGGTGGTGGGTGGCTGGGGGTCCCATGTGCCCAGGGCTGGTCTGTAGCCCCAGGGACAGAGTGGGGTCCACAGCACCCACATGTGGACTGGCCCCTTGCAGCGCCTTCAACAACATCCTCAGCAACTTGGGATACATCCTGCTGGGTTTGCTTTTCCTGCTCATCATCCTGCAGCGTGAGATCAACTACAACCGGGCGCTCATGCGCAACGACGCCCACGCCCTGGTAAGGGATGGGGGCTGCAGGGATGCCCCGGGGGAGGGGGGCACTCAGCCACACAGGACCCCCCTGCTTCCCCTCCCCTCCGCCCCACAGGAGTGTGGCATCCCCAAGCACTTCGGGCTCTTCTATGCCATGGGCACCGCCCTGATGATGGAGGGGCTGCTCAGCGCCTGCTACCACGTCTGCCCCAACTACACCAACTTCCAGTTTGGTGAGTAACCCCCTGCAACCCCCCCTGCCACCTGTGCCAGGGCCACCCACTCCCCACTCACCACTGTCCCCGTCCCCCCCCCTCCAGACACCTCCTTCATGTACATGATTGCGGGGCTCTGCATGCTAAAGCTCTACCAGAAACGCCACCCAGACATCAATGCCAGTGCCTACAGCGCCTACGCCTGCCTGGCCCTCGTCATCTTCTTCTCTGTGGTCGGTGTGGTGAGTATATCAGGCACTGGGGGAGGGAACACGGGTCACCCCACAGCTCATTAACTGCCCCCCTGCTTGCCCCGCAGGTCTTTGGGAAGGGTAACACAGCCTTCTGGATTGTCTTCTCTGTCATCCACATCCTGGCCACGCTGCTGCTGAGCACCCAGCTCTACTACATGGGGCGCTGGAAACTGGGTGAGGGGGGGGCACCGTGAGCGGGGTGGGCTGGAGGGCAGTGCCGTGGCCCCCCCTCCAGTGTCACCTCCCCTCTCCCTGCAGACTCGGGCATCCTGCGCAGGATGCTGCACGTGCTGTACACGGACTGCGTCCGGCAGTGCAGCGGGCCCATGTACGTGGTGAGTGCTGGCACTGGAGCCCCCTGGCTCTGTGAAGACCCCTCTTGGCAGCCCCCGCCCCAGAGTGGCCGCCTGCCACCCCTCACAGCCCCCTCACCCTTTTGCAGGACCGAATGGTGCTCCTGGTCATGGGAAACATCATCAACTGGTCGCTGTAAGTGCAGAGCCAGACCCCCTCCTGCTTCTCCCCAGCCCTGTTGCTGCCCCCACCCCACTCCTACTGCCATCCCTCTGCTGGGGCTGGGCTTAGGACAGCTGTTGGTGTGCCTTGGGAACAGCAAGCAGCATGGGGGGGCCCTGGGCTGCACTGACCCTGCTGCCTGTCCCTGCCTCCCCAGTGCTGCCTACGGCCTCATTGTCCGCCCCAATGACTTCGCTTCCTACCTGCTGGCCATCGGCATCTGCAACCTCCTCCTCTACTTCGCCTTCTACATCATCATGAAGGTGGGACCTGAGCCCCTGGCCCCCATGGGCCTTGTGGGGAGGGCAGGGCAGGGTGCTGCTGCCAGCTCCTGCCCACACAGTGACCCTGGGCTCTCCCACAGCTGCGCAGCGGCGAGCGCATCAAGCTCATCCCCCTGCTCTGCATCATCAGCACCTCCGTGGTCTGGGGCTTTGCCCTCTTCTTCTTCTTCCAGGGGCTGAGCACCTGGCAGGTGAGTGGGAGGGTGGCCCAGGCAGCAGGGTGGGCAGGGTGGCCACGGGCAGGCACAGTGACACTGACTCTGTCCCCAACAGAAAACGCCAGCAGAATCTCGGGAGCACAACCGCGACTGCATCCTGCTCGACTTCTTTGATGACCACGACATCTGGCACTTTCTCTCCTCCATCGCCATGTTCGGCTCCTTCTTGGTAGGTGCTGGTTTTACTGGCATGGCAAACCCTCACCCCTGGCCCCCCAGCTCACCACTGCCCTGCTCCCCTCGCTCCCCTTGTTCTGCAGGTGCTGCTGACACTGGATGATGACCTGGACTGCGTCCAGCGGGACAAGATCTATGTCTTCTAGGAGCCCGCAGCCTCATGCTGCCCTGGGACTGTGCCAAATGCCCAGCTGCAGCCCCGGGAGGGGGGACCCACCCCTGGGGAGGGATGTCTGCGCTGCAGGTCCTGACAGCCACTCCGTCCCCCTCCCCACGCAGCCTGGGGGTCCTGGTGCACCTCCTCCCTGTCGTCCGGGACCCTCCAGGAACTACGTGCCCATCCCTGGGCCTGTCGTGGCCAAAAGCAGGGTTGGGGGCCCACTGGGGCATCCTCCTCGGTGGCAAGTGACACTGGAAAAGGTGCTGCTGCTCCGTGTCCGTGTGCCCGTGGGCACGGTGAGGGGATTGTGGCAAGCACCGTGCCAGCAGCCCCGTGGCCCCCCGAGCCCGCGGGTGTGGGTCTCTCTTCAGTGCCTGAGTCATGTAGGGTGGGAGGTGGGGGTGTGTGGGGCCAGCACGATGGTGGCAGTGGCCAGAGGGGCCCCACTCGTGTCTCCTTAAGTGTCCCAGGAGGCGGGGTGGCCACGACAGGCCCCCGTTGCTGCTCCTGCCGAGGTGCCGCGCGCTCTCCGTGCGTGGATCTGCTGGGAAGGGACTCGCATTAAAGTGTCTGCACTTTGCCTGTGCCTGCTGCGTCCTGCCTGGGCAAAGGGAGCCCGGGGGGGTCCCGGGGGGCCAGCTGCCATCGGGTGTCAGCCAGGCACTGCTGTGGCACCGTCTCCTTCTCCCCATGGGATTTTGGGAGAGTGGCGATGCTGCAGGGGCTGCTGCCGCTCTGGAGAGCCTCTGGGAGGCTGGGGGTGGTCTGTGATGTATGGCGGTGGAGGGGATGGGAGGGATGCCCAGAGGGGTCCCATTTCACGGGCAGCGAAGCTCCCGGGCGCTGGGAGTTCCCGTGGCATCCCAGCGCGGTGCCAGGGCTGCTGCGTGCCCCGCTGTGCCCTGACCCGCTCCAGCTGGTGCCCCCGGGCCAGAGGGAATCCCGGGATGCTGCGGGATGCCCAGGAGCGGTGCCCGCGGGGCAGAGGAATCCCGGGATGCTGCGGGATGCCCAGGAGCGGTGCCCGCGGGATGCCCGGCAGCCCCGGCCGGGGCGGGGGGTCACCCCGGGGGATCCCGCTCGGCCACCCCGGCTCCCGGCGGTGAGCACATGGGGAAACCAGCCATGAAGTCAGGGCAGGAGCCCTCTGCGCGGCCGCCTGGCTATAAAAGGACTTAGTGCATCAGCCCCCGGCCCGGTTCCGCCCCGGCCCCGGCCCCGGCGGGGCGGAGGCACGCGGGGAATGCTCGGGCACGGGCTCTCGCCGCTGGTTTTCGGAGTCTTTCCCCAAATATGGTGCCTGGGATGGGCGCCCCGGGGAGGGAGGGCTGGGGAGGGGGGCCGGGCTGACATCACCGCCCCGCCGCCCGNGGCATGTCGGCCCCCCGCGGTGGGGACCCTGAACCCGGGACAGCGAAGCCGCTCCCGGGACTGCGATGGGGATGCTGTCCCTCCGGGTGGGATGCAGCTCCCCCCGACGGGGATGCTGCTCTTCGGGTTGCACCGCTGCTCCCCGGAGGAGGGTCGGGCACCCCTGCGCGGGCTGGGGTCACTGCCGGGGTTCTGTCCTGCTCCTGCCCCCCCAGGACCGCGTTCCCATCGGGGTTCCTCTGCTGCGGGTCCACCGGCTCAGCCCCGCGGTGCCCTGAGGGGACTCCAATCCCCTCGTCCCCATTTCTGCCCTGTGTCTCGGCAGGGAAGGGAGATGGGCACGGGGCTGGCAGGTCCGGAGGCAGCTGGTGGGCACTGCCGTGTGGCTGGGGTCTGTGTGCGACCCCCCTGTGCCAGGTCGTGCCAGGGCATGGAGCAGGATTGGCTGTGGCATCGCTGGACGTGCCCGGCGGTGCTCAGGGTCCGGGCACAGGCTGCCCCTGGGGCTCCCGGGGTATCCCTGCATCGCTGGTAGCAAGCAGGGTCGGCGTCCTCTCCTGCACTGAGCCGTGCCAGGTCGCAGCCCGTCCTGCAGGAGCCGGGGTGCCTCTGCCCAGCGGTCAGGATGAGCCCACCGGAGACAGGGCATGGGACTGAGCACAAGGCTCCCAAAGTCACTCTGAGGCTTCATGCCAAGCAAGGAGCCGTGCAGAGAGGAGCAAGGCCAGCTCTGTCGAGGGCTTGGCTGCTGCTGACGGTGCTTCTCCCTCCTGGCATCCTCCCTGGCATCCTCCCTGGCATCTTCCCTGGCACCCTCGGGCCCTGCCTGCAGCCAGATACCTGCCATCCCTGCCTGCAGCATGTCCTTACAAGGGCACGGGCATGGCTCCCACAGCTCCTGCCTGGTCTGTGCTCATCCCTGGCACCCAGACCTGCCACACCAAGGCCACCCCTCGGGCACCCTGCCCTGCCGTGGTGTGGCCACCCCGCTGTGCCATGGGCACCATGCTGTGCCACAGCCACTCAGCCCTGCCACCAGGATCCTGGCACAGCTGCCCCAGGGATGTTTGTGCCAACCAAGGGCTGGAAAGGGACAGGGATGAGGTTGCTCCCATGCATAGCCTGAGCCAGGGAGTGGGGACAGGTCACCTCTGCCAGGACAGGAACCCTCTGTCTGGGCAGGTTTTGGGGGTCATGGCCACGAACTCATCTCCAAACACATCTGGATGGACCTGAAGCGCTGTTGTGTGGCAAGGGAAGAGCCAAGAGAAAGCCATGCCCTCACTGCACCACAGTGGGAGGTGGATGCCACAGGGGTGCTGTGGGGCCCCAGGATAGAGGGGCGGCATCTCCGCAGCCTGACGGTCTCCGTTGTGGTGCCAGGTTTCCCACCACTGCAGCCATGGCAAACAAAGGCCCAGCCTATGGAATGAGCAGGGATGTGCAGTCCAAGATTGAGAAGAAGTACGACGACGAGCTGGAGGACCGGCTGGTGGAGTGGATCGTGGCGCAGTGCGGGTCCACTGTGGGTCGCCCTGAGCGGGGCCGCCTGGGCTTCCAGGTCTGGCTGAAGAATGGCATCGTAAGTGGGGGCCCAGGGGGGTGGGCAGCTGGTGGGGAGCTCCGTGGGTGGTGCAGGAAGCCCAGACTCTCTCCTCTGTGCCAGGTGCTCAGCAGGCTGGTGAACAGCCTCTACCCCGACGGCTCCAAGCCTGTCAAGATCCCCGATGCACCACCCACCATGGTCTTCAAGCAGATGGAGCAGATCGCCCAGTTCCTGAAGGCAGCCGAGGACTACGGTGTGACCAAGACAGACATGTTCCAGACTGTTGACCTCTTTGAAGGTGTGCGAGTGGGACAGCTGGGGTTGGGGGACCCAGGGCTGCCCCGCTGTGCTGTGCCCATCCTCACGTCCCTCCATCCATCCCTTGGCAGCCAAGGACATGGCAGCGGTGCAGAGGACGCTGATGGCCCTGGGGAGCCTGGCGGTCACCAAGAATGACGGGCACTACCACGGGGACCCCAACTGGTTCATGAAGTAAGTGGGGGAGTGCAGAGCTGGGTGTGGGAACCCCCTTGCCCTGTGGCTGCCCAGAGCAGGCTCTTTCCACTGCCCACACCACCCTGGAGCACATGGAGATGGTGTGCTGAGGGAGAGGGGCTGGGGCACCCCTGGGGATCAGGGGTGGGCTGCTGGGCACCCAGAGGGGTGTGGGTGCCCCACGGCTTCTCCCCACGCCCCACAGGAAAGCGCAGGAGCACAAGCGGGAGTTCACCGAGAGCCAGCTGAAGGAGGGCAAGAACATCATCGGGCTACAGATGGGGACCAACAAGGGAGCGTCACAGGCGGGGATGAGCTACGGCCGGCCCCGGCAGATCATCAGCTAGGCACCCCCTCGCCGCCCCCCAGCCCTCCNTGCCCCCTGCCCGCAGCCCCCCACGAGCCCCCCGCGCCACTGCCGCAGAGATCCCTGCCGACGGGGAGAGAAAAGCAAAGAGAATCGGGCCTCGGTTTTGTACTTGGTTTTTGTCGAAATTAAAAAGGTTGTCTATCATTCCGGTGTGGCCTGACGAGGTTTCCTCCTGTCGCTGCTGGCTGGTGACGCCGGAAAAGCCGAAGCCACCCTCCCTAAAAGGCCACGGCTGCTCCTTCTCCCAGCTCCAAACCTGGGAAAACCACAGCTGGGGATCGCGCTCTCCCTGCCCGGCTTGGGAGACTCTGCCTTCTCCCCCTCCTGAACCACAGCACCCACCTTTCTCCTCTCTCCTCCCAACACTCTGGCTCAGCCCCCATTCTCCTGGCTCCTGGAGCAGGGCATGGGGGGCACACAGCCCCCCACAGCCCCAGCACCCCAACACTGGGTGCCCCCAGGGCCCCGGCGCTGGGAGGTGCTGGGTTGGCACATTTTTTCACAGTGAGGAAGCTCTGGGAGAGCAGAGGAGTGACGGATGGGGGGAGAGGAGGGTTTTTCAGGCTTTATTTGGAAATCTACACAAAAGGGCTTTGCTGATTAAAAAACAAACCCCAGCCTTAAAAAAATAAACCGCCGAACCCAAAGACATGTGAGCAGGCCAACCCTGCTCAGACAAGCCACTGCCAGAGCAACTCATCTTCCCCTTCCTGGCCCAAACCAGGCATAGCTCCCAGCCCTGTCCCTCCTGGATGGGGACAGAGACTCAGGACAGTGGCCCCAGCGAGCTTTGGTGCCACCAAACTTGCTGCCAGAGGGAATCCTGTGCCCACTGCTGCAGGAAGAGCCCCATGCTATCCCCCAAACAGGCATGTTCCTGCCTCCCCAACCCCACAGCTGCTCTGTGCCC
Organism: Scytalopus superciliaris; assembly: GCA_013400415.1. Taxonomy (NCBI): domain Eukaryota; kingdom Metazoa; phylum Chordata; class Aves; order Passeriformes; family Rhinocryptidae; genus Scytalopus; species Scytalopus superciliaris. The sequence continues at coordinate 594,682 of VXBX01005695.1, forward strand.
ATGGGAGAGGAGGAACCAGCAGGATCAGAGCACAGGGGACAGGGAGAAGCGCTGGTTGGAGATGAGTAAAGTAGCCCCCTGCTTCTAAACTGGGATAACTGGTGGGCACAGGCCCACTGCCAGCCCAGCAGGCAGGAAAATGCCAGTGCTATGGGGTCCCTGCCTGCAGAGGCAGCTGCCAGGGGCCCTGGTGGGTTTTCCAGGCTCTCTGCAGGAATTAGGGACAAAGTGACACATCCTGCCAGGCATTGGGAGCAGTGGCATAAAGGGGGCTGGTGTGGAGCTCTGCCACAGCTGCCATGCTCCCAGCAGGAATGGCACAGGGCCCTGCTCCACACACAGCGGTGAGCTCTGAGCGTCCCGAAGGGCAGGCTACCTCAGGAAAGGGTTTAAGGCTTGCTTTGTTTTCCAGAGCAAGGGAAGGGAAGCTCCCCTTCCAGTACCAGCACTCTTTTTAACTTGTTTCCCGGCCACTTCCAACACCACCTTCTGCTGCACACAGTGGCAATGGTCCATGGTGGCTCAGGAATGAGTCTGTGCTGCCCGTGCCCGGGAGGGTCGTACCGAGAGGGAGGGCCCCAGCCCCAGCCCTAATCCCAATCCCAGTCCCAGTCAGCATGGCTGGTGCTCCCTGTCCTCCATGAGGAGCTCAGCCGGTGCCTCCCGGCCCAGGTATCCCGCTCCAGCGGGAGCTGCCTCGTGGAAGCTCACAGCTCTGCCATTGCTGGGGAGTTTGGGGTGGGCGGGCGTCCAGCATCCCTCCTCCTCCTCCCGGGCAGGCTCCAGGTGCTCACACTCCATCTCGGCCTCCTCCATGTCCTTCTCCCGGTACAGCGGCACCGACTCCATCTCCAGGCCATTCTCCAGGGCTCGGTGCTTCCCACCCTGCTGGTACCACCTGCAGGTGGTGGAGCCAGAGCAGGCCAGGTCCAGCCCCACGTCCTTCCTCGTCAGGCAAACCTCCAGCATGTAGTAGAAAGTCCAGAACACGGCGAAGCATCCCAAGAGCAGGAGGGTCTACAGAGGGGAAAACCCTTGAGAAACACCACCCTCGACCCGCCCGGTGTCCCAAGCAGGGTCCTGCTCCTCCAGCCCATCCTGGGGGACACAGGGTCCCTCGTGCCTTGCAGGCAGGCTCACCTTGAGGGTGTTGGCTGTGATGGTATAGTGCTGCTCCTCGGGGATGTCCAGCCCTGGCGGACAGGGCAGGGAGAAGTCGCTGCTCAGATACTGCCCGCTCATGGCTTCCTCCAGCAGCCTGGGGACAGAGGCACCCCATGAATGTCCCACAGGCAGGGGGGCTTCGGGGAGGGTCCCAAATGCCCACAAAGGGTTCACAGTGCCTCTTTCAGCAAACACACTGCCTTGTTCTGCAGCCTGTGGCTTCCCTGTGAGGTGTGAGGGCACCTGCCATGCACCTTGCAGCAACATGGCTCCAGCTGAGCAGCACCTGCTCACAGGTATGGGTAACACCCCTCAGCCTCCCTCTCCTGGCTCCCCATCAAGCCAGGACTGTGGTGTCCTACCTCTGCCTTTCCTTCATCTCTGTTGGGGACCAGGAAGAGCCATACAGGGTCAGCTGCCACTGCTTTAAGGTGCCAGGCCTCAGGCTCTCATCTCCTGGGGAAGAGGTAGGCTGGTCCAGTGGGGAACTCTTCTAAGTGATGAGCTGGCAGCTCCCTGGGACATGGCCCAGAGCTGCCACCACCCCAGCAGGGACCCCTGGGGGGCAGGACTCACCGATGTCCCTGACAACCAGCCTGTAGGTGCCCTGTGCCTCCTCACCCCAGCACCGCACCGTGGAGAAGGTCCACTCAGAGAAGCCATTGGGGTCCCTGCCAAGGGGTGAGGGGAAACAACCCGTGAGAGGGTCACAGAGCCTGAGCCACGAGGCTGGACACAGGCTCTGGGGTCCTGCCCTCCCCAGCCTGCCCCCTCAGTGCTTACGAGTCCATGCTCCGGGTGGTCCCGATCAGGGACATCATCCCGCTGGGGCAGAAGAGCCTGATCTCCAGGTTGCCACGGCGGGGGTGGGTTATGGTGACAGTGACTGCCACGTGCTCCAGGGTCCTCATGCCAGACAGCTTCAGGTCAGTGGTGGTGACTGGGAGAGTGAAAGGGGGGTTTGCTGAGGTTGGTGGCCGGGATGGAGTCCCCGCTCCCAGCCAGCCCCAAGGGGGTGTGATGCCACTTAACAGGACATGCACATCTCTGCCTCCTCCCAGCTGCTCTGTGTGGGACTGGGAGGAGAAACCAGGTGTGTAGGTTCCCTGATCCCATCTCAAACCATTCCCAGCTCCATGGATCCTCACAGCCCCAGAGCTGCCAACCACAGCCCTGGGAGTCTGGCATGCTCTGGAGTGAGCTGCAGCCTGCTCCTGGTGGGTGGATGCAGCCCCTGCTGAGGGGGGAGGTGGGAGCATGCCAGGATGAGGCACCTCACAGAACCAGCTTGCTCCTGGGACTCCATGGGGAAGGGTCAGCTCTGGGTCAGTCTGCTGCACCTGGGGGACAGCAGTGTCCCCTCTGCAAGCTTCTCCAAAGTGCCTCCTCTCCCAAACACTGCTGCCTTCCCAGCTTTCAGCTCACAGCTACTTTCAGAGCAGGAGTTGCTGCTTGATCCCTGACCCTCTCCACAAGGTTCCTGCCCAGCGAGGGGAGGGACAGCACCATCTGCAAGAGGCCTACCGACCTCCAGACACTTTCCAGGGGTCCTCTGTCCTGGGGAACAGCCTCTGGGCACTGCCAGCCCCCAGCAGCTCTGCCAGCAATGGCAGCTGGGGCAGTGAGAGGTGCAGGGCCAGACAGGAGCTGGACAGGGAGGGGGAATGTGGCTCAGCCTCAGGGCAAGGAGCTGTGCCCAGCAGAGAGCCAGGAGCTGCTGGGGGGGCCAGGAAAAGCTTGTGCTGAGCTCTCCTTCCCACTGGTAGCAGCCTGAGCAGCGCCTTGTTGATGTGGACAGGGCTGGCCAAGTCAGGAGCTGGAGCATTACCTAAAATGGTCAAAGCCAGTGGAGCGGGTCTGGCCACTGCCCAGCCCGTCGCTGAAGCCTGTCTGGCTCCCCAAATACATCAGCCCATGGGATGGGATTTTGGGGAGGGAACAGCAGCAACAGGCAGATCCCCTGGGGAAGGGCAGCGGAAAGAGAAGAAAAAGCCCAGGCAGCCCAGCACTTAACCCCTTCATGGCCCCACACAGCCCAGGGCTGGTCCTGCCCTGCTGTGCCAGCAGGGATGGGCTGGATCCCTGGCCTCGGTGTGTGTAGCACGTGCTCTCCATGGCACACCTGAGCTTACCATTCCAGGCGACCTCCAGCTCCTGTGGGAGCAATGGGATGCTCCTCCCCTCCTTCAGCACAGGGCTCACATAGGAGGCGAGGTATGGGACAGACTCCCAGATCTGGCAGGGGGAAGGGGAGAGGATTCAGTATGGACTGGGCTCTCCCTGAACATCCATCCCTCAATCTCCCAGGGGTCTCACAAGCTGCTCCTGGATGTAGTCCCAGGATAAGGGGCCTCTCCCAATGCTGCTATGGGGTACACACAGACCTGGCCAGCACACACGGGATGGGGACAGTGTCCACATGCCCAGGAGAGGAGGAAAAGCCACTGCCTGTGAGCTGGAGAGGGCTGATGAAGATTTGGGACTCCCCAGCACTGGGCCTGTCCCCGCCATCACCCAAGTGGCTTTCAGTGATTACTTAAGACCATTCCACTCCAACCCTGGGCACAGCGGGGCAGGAAGAGGGAGCAGCGTGGAAGTCCATGTGACACCAGGGGCAGGGCTGGCAGCAGCAGTGACCCAGCACAGCTGCTCAGCACTCCACACATGAGCTGGGACCAAGTGCCAAAGGGATGTGCCCCGGTCTCCGTGCGAGCAGAGGAGGAAGAGATGGGGATGCCGCCGCCTGTTCTGACCACACCACTCCCTCGGCAGCCCCTGGAGCTGCCAGCTGAGAACATCCTGCTTCTCAGGGCAGGATACCCTCCCCTCCCTGCAGCCACTGTGGAGGGAGGCACTGGGGTTGCTGGCGAAAGCCCCCACCCTGTGAATCAGAGCTGCCGGCTCCCGGCAGCACAGCTCTCGCCATGGCTATATATAGTGCTGGAGAGCAGCAGCCCGGGGGCAGATTGCAGGCACTGCCGAAAGCCTCATGACTTCATACCAAAAGCAGCCTCAGAGCCAGGGCCAGCAGGATGGTGGCCAAAGCCCTGGCCCTGAACGGCAGCAGTGTCACCTCCCACAGCATCGCCAGCACAGGATGCGCCCCTGCCACCGAAATGGGCTGCTCTACCTGCCCACAGGGCAGGTCTGGGAAGGAGGGAATTACCTTGGCAGCATTGACCAGCCTCCAGGCGTTCAGCAGGCCAAAGCCATGCTGATGGCTGTGGCTGAAACCTGCCTGGTTCGTGTCCCACTTGGCGTGACGATCCTCATACTGCAAAGAAAGTCGGGGTGCTCTGGTTACCTTGGGGGACACCAGCAGCCCTGAAACCCAAGGGGAACCAGGCCTGAAGGGAAGGAGGCTCAGACACAGGGAAGCAAACCCACATGGCCTTATTAGAAAGAGACAGGTTGACCTTTGTTTGAAACAAATCCCAGGACAAACTGGCTTCCCAGCACCTCGGAAAGGAAATAGAGCAGCACAAAAGGGCACAAATGCCTCTGCTCTGAAACATCCCAGCTGCTCCCTGCTGCCCAAACCACAGCTGGTGGGATGGCAGAAGCCTTGGAGAGTAGGAACTGAGTCCTTTAAATCAACAAGAGCTCGGGCAGGACAGATCTGGGTCCCATCACTTAGTGGGTTGTACTGCTCAGGCAACACTGGCTTGGAGTTATGGAAAACACTGTCCCATGCCAAGGTGAGCACAGCATCAGCTGGACATGGACTCCTGCTCCCCAGAGGGGTGTGGAAAAAGCCCCACCTCTAAAACAAATTCGACAGCTCCAGTCAGTTCCCACTCCTGCTCTGGGCAGCAAAGCCATGTGGGAGGTGAGGACAAGGGAAGGGCTGGGTTTGCTGCTCAGCTCTCTGTTGTGCCTGTTTCCAGGAGCCCAGCTCTCTGGAGAGCCCAGGAAAGGCCACAGCAGGGCAGAGTTCCTTGCTTTCCCACTGCATGGACCATGGGGTGACATTGCAGAGGTGACAGACCTTGGGCTGGGCCAGCCCCACCACACACACCTGATCCTGGGGCCTGAGCCCCTGAGACCTGCTGAGCCCCTGGGACCTCCTGAGCCCCTGGGACCTGCTGAGCCCCTGGAAGACTCTTCTGCTGGCAGATGGAGGCATTCCTGCTGCAAATACCCCATTTGTTATCATGACAGAGGAAAATGCCTCAGCCACATTCCTGGAAGGAGCAAGGGGCGAGGGGAAAACTCAATCCCCTTGCAGGGAGCCAGACGAGCGAGAGATTTATGGAGGGGCAGCAGACATAAACACGGATGCGCACAGCAGGGCCTTGGCCTCCCTGCAGCATCCCTGAAGGGCTGTGGAGGGAGGGAAGGAGAGAGGCAGGCAGGGATCCTCACCTTGGTGGCGGTGAAGACAATGATGTGCTGCACGTCTCGCCAGGTGAGACACGGCCGGACCTGCAGCATCAGCGCGATCATCCCGGCTGCCAGGGGAGCTGCAGCTGATGTCCCTGTGTGACCCTCCGTGCAGCCCGTGCCCTTCTGCAAATCCCAGTCCGTTGTCACCTGCGGAGGAAGAGGAGAGATGCCTCTGTCAGGCCACTTTGGGGTGGCTGGGACAGGTACTGGAGTAATGGAGCACATAGTCTCGGCCCTGAGCTGTGTCCTCGTCACCCCAGCTCCACCAGCAGCCCGTGCTCAGCCTGTGACACAACTGTCCCCAGGCATGGAAGGTCCTGGGAGCCCCCTCAACTGTAGGGGCAGTGATGCCAGTTGGGAAGCAATGAGCAGGGACAGCTCCCTTTGGAAAGAGAGAGAGGAACTGGCTCTAAATAAGCAACTGTGGGAAACTCCTGGCAGATGCAGTTTGGGACCTTCCTCATCCTCCCTGCTGACCACAGCGTCACTCCAACACAACCAGGCTGCAGAGGGGCCACACAGGACCATGAAGAGCACAACAGAGCCTCGAAAGAGGCATAGGGAGGTTCCCAAATTATGCCACCTCATTGCAAACCAAGTGCTTCCATTTGCCTCTGCTCCCCGCCAGGGGAAAGCCCAAAATCTGGAGGGTTTGTTGTGTTTTCACTTGATTCCATCCCATTTTTCCAGCTGTGAATGGCTCTAACTCATGCTGGGACTTTGCATGTCCCACACAGAACGCCCCAAAAGCACAAACTTTCAGTAGGAAGCACAGTGAGTGCCAGAAGCTCTATTAAATTCTTCCCATTAAGGAAACCACACGAAGTTTATGGTCTGGTAAAAGAAAAAAACAAAACCAGAGCAGATGTTAACTCTGACACCACTGCAGCCACTTCCAGGGAGTCCAGGAGCAGGCTACACTCCTGAAAAAAGGGGTGTTTGGGTTTATGCATGGCACAGGCTCGCTGAGGGAGTGATCACAGTACAGGATGTCTCTGTGGCACATGCTGTTCCTAAGCTACGTGTGGATCTTGTCCTGGCCCCTCCATGGAATGCCAGCTCCCATGTTACTGTCCCTTAAGGCCAGTATTCAAAATGAATGTGCATTTGAGACCTTCAAAGCACTCACACCAGGCTTGGGAAAGCCACACATCAACCCACAAGCCTGGAACTCCTGATGGAATGTAGCAGAGCCCTTGCTGTGTTGCTGTTCCCTTTCTTTCCTACTGTCAGTATTTTCCAAACCAGCCTAGGACAACCTAAGTTATTTCTGAAAGGAAAAATCAGCTCCATTCTGGGTTTTGCTTTCCCTGTGTCAGGTTGTGCTGTGCTTTGGCTGGGCATGGATCCCTGCCCTGGCTCTGGGGTGCAGGAGGAGCTTGCTGAGTCCCAACCAGGTGGCTGAGGATCCCAGGATCTCCCTGTTCCCCTGGTTTACTCAGCACGCAGGGAAGCCTGTTTGACAAGCCTGGATTCAGCTCCTCTGTGGCAAGCACAGAGCCACAGCGGGAAATCCCTGCTCCCAGGAACAGTCAGGCAGACCCCCTGAGACCCCCAAGCACACACTGAGGTGCTGATCTCCACTGGGACTTGGCTGCCTCACCAGCTTTGCCAGAAAAGTGCTTCTGGGAAATACCTGTCCTGACAGGACCCGCTCCAAGCCAGGGACAACATAACCCCAAAAACCAGGCCTGGGGGGCAGTGACATTTCCCCCCATCTGCCTCGGGGTGGGTGGGCTCTGCAGGTCCTGCTGGCACCACAGGGCAGGAAGGGGTCACACTATGGGGTGGGGGCAGCCTGACAGCCCCCCACAGGCACCAGCTCCAAGGGAGGGATGTGCTGGGTCAGGCCTGCTGTGGGGAAAACAGCCCCGGCCGCTTGGCTCAGGCAAAAAGGACATTTTGTTGACAAGAAGTCATTTTTTGGCAAAAAAAGGAAAAAGCTGATAAAAATATTCTGAAAAATTCATCTGGGAGAGGCCCATGTGCCAGAGCAGAGCAGGAGCTGTGGCCAAGTGGTTTAAAGAGCCCGATGCTGCTCCCTGCACTCCGTGCTCCCACATCCCTTTGGAGCAGGGGGGCTGGCTGGGCAGGTGTGGGGCAGCTCCCCCAGAGCTGAGGCACAGGAACCTCCCTCTGAGAGCACTGTTTATGCAGGACACAGATAAAAGGCACATGTATTCAGCTCACAGAGGAATTGTGTGGCAATGGGGAGGGACAGAGTGCTGTCCTGGCTGTTCCAGGTGTGCCCAGGGGCAGACAGGTGCCTGGTGTGGGTACTCACAATGCTCCTCATCATCTTGTCCCCACCGCTGAAGGTCACGGCCAGCATGGAGGCACATTCCTCAGCATAGAATGGCATGGAGCCTGTCTCATCCACTGCTCCTGGGGAAAAGGGACAGGCATGGATTGCATGAAACCTGTTTTGCTGAAATTTCAAGGTGACGATCCCCTGAGACCCTCTCCTGCCTGCTGTCCTCTTCCAGAGGCTGGGAGCTGGGCAGGGAAATCCGAACCAAGCCTGTATTATTCCCACCTGGAAGACCTACAGGAGAGGCAGCCATGATAAGTAACCTTTCACTGTGCTCAGTGTCACACAGACCTTCTACCCCTCCCATGGCTTCTTCCCTGGATCACACGTTTCTCCTCCAGCCCAAGTGATGGGAATGCTGCATTCCAGGTCACTCCCTGAACATGGCAGCATGTTACAGCCCCAGGAGGACACAGACAGGAAATCTCCCTGGCCTTCTCTTGCTCTGTAGGACAAAAGCAAACTGCAACCTTGAGGGCTGAAGCCCTACACACTGCCATGCTCATTCCAGACACTGTCCCACAGATTTCCATTAGCTCCCAGACGGGCAGGTTGTGCACTTTTGGGATGACCTCACTGTTACACGCTGGGAAGGAAGGAGACAGGACACCCAGGAGCTCACCTATGGTGACAGTGTAGATGGAGTTGGCATATCCATCGTAGTTGCAGTTGTCACTGTGCTGCCCACCATTCCCACTGGCCACCACGAAGATGCTGCCAAAGCCCCGGCGACCAGCAATCACTCCGTGCTGCAGGGCAGCCTGCAGAGAGAGACCCATGCTCAGGGCAGGGGGGCTCTTCCCATGCCCTCCCCTGCTGTTCCCAGTGGTTTCTGACAGCAGCCATGGCTGGCACGTGTGGCTGTGAGCCTGGGGGGATCAGAGATCCTCGCATGTGGCCCTCCTGTGAGGGCCCAGCTCCACAGACACTCTGCTGGAAAACACAACAACAGCCCCACCTGGAATCACATTTCCAGCCTGACACCTCGCCCAGACATCATTCCCACCTAGGGAAAGGATGTGCCTGATGGACCAGCAAGAACTCAGTCCTGCTGAAATTAAACCCCCTGGCTCTCCCTCCTCTGGCAGATGAAGGTACATTCTGCCCTCCCAACTCTGCTCTGTGTCCCAGAGCTTGTTCTATATGTCTCTGCATGCAAGAAGAAAACAAATTAACTTGCAGAACTGGAAACCATTTGCTATGGTGAATGGACAGCTCAGTTGTCAGTGCTGCTCCAAACAGCACAGTAACTGCTGAGCTGTGGTTGGAAAAGCACAGCAGAAGAGCAGTGGAGCAGAACCACACCCAGTGCTGGTTTTGGGGCCCTTTTAGTGACCCCTCACTGCGGCACAGGCAGAGCAGGTGCATTTTGCAGCAGGTCTGCAGGACAGGAGCAGTGAGAAAGCCTCAATGGAAGGAGCAGCCTCAGCTCTGACTCTTTCTCCCACTGCAATCCCACTCCCCTCATTTGCTCCCAGCATCCCAAGGCATGCTCCCTGCCTCGAGAACCACCCTCAGCACTGGGAATGCTCAGTCTCCCGAGCAGGGAGCGTCCTGTGGGTTGCAAAAGTTGTCAGAACAATACCACAGGTTGCGAAAGAGCCTTTTCCTGCTGAGACCAGCCTCTCCTTGGGAAGCTCATCCCACACTGCCTGAACGCTGCCCTCCCACCACACAGTGACAAGGAACACCTCTGCTGGCAGCCACGGACACAAACAGACGTGCAGAGTGTCACAGCAACGTCCCTCCACGCCTGTCCGGGCAGGCAACAAACCACAAGCCCTTGAGGGCCCTCCCAAGGCCACTTGTGCTGCTGGGACTGGTTTTTACCTTTCCCAGTTGATGGGGGCCATCCACAGTTTTCCCGTCGTCATCAGGACCCCAGCTGGAAAGAGAGACAGCACGAAGTGACAGGGCCAGGAGTCACAGGCAGCAACTCTTCCTGCCATGACAGTGAGCTACCAGCAGCCACCAGCTGCTCCCAGCACCACGACTGGGATCAGGGAGCACTAAGCTTTCCCAGCCATCAGGATGGCCCCTCACTGCTGGGATATGGCTGTCGTGTTTGCACTGTGCCCCTGGGTCAGATTCCAGCAGACAAAAATGTTTGATTTTTATTTAACAAGACATTCCAGTCCCTGTCACACGGCTCAGCCGGGGCTGCCTGAGCACAGCAGGGGGCACAGTGTCCCCTCCAGCTCAGCCAGCCCATGGGACGTGCTGCAGCAGCACACAGAAGATCTCACAAGTGTAGGCACCGTGCAGAGCTCCAGGAATAGGATTTTGGTGCCTTAAGGCCACGAGAGAATGGGAGCTGCTGTGAACACTCAGCCATGAACTGTGACCCCAACCCCAGGCCGGGTGCCAGCTCAGGGTCCTCTCAGGGCTCACCTGCAGCTGTAGATGTCGTTGATCTGATAGTGCTTGTTGAAGGCCACAGCCTCCATGCTGTCTGTGAGGGGCCCATCCAGCACTCGGATGCCTGTGGGACAAAGGACAAGGAACATGACCCACGAGGGTCAGTGAGCTGTATAAACTGCAAACAAACTCCTGGCTCAAGGCTGCCCCTGCAAGGCCAGCCCAGCTTTGGAGGGCTGAGGGCTGAAGCAGTGCCAGGTAAACCCTCCCTGTTCCCTGTGTTGTGGTTACATGATAAGCTGAACTCTGCTTCTGCCAGCTGGGAGTCTCTGCCCCCCCTGGCTGGCTGGAGCTCTGGGACCCTGCTGTGCCACCATCAGGGTGGGTGCTTAGGGAGGGAGGGAGGGAGCCCAGGGCAGGGGTGCAGAGCTCCCTACAGTGCCCTTGGGAGAGCTCTGACCCCCAGCACTGCGTTGTTCCCCCAAGGTGCCCCACTCCACAGCCTGCTGTCACCCCCAGGGACCATGGTGTGACCAGGTATGGACACTACCACATCCCAGCATCCCCTGTCCTGGCAGTGACACACAGAGACCTTCCCTTCCTCTATGGAGTAGCAGAGGAGCTCTGGAGACAGCTGAGGACACAGCACACATTCCCAGACCAGGGGCCAGGGGAGTGTGGGGGGCTGGCCAAGATTTGCTCCCCCAGTGCCTCCAGACACAGCCTCCAGTCTGCACCACAGTAGGCATGCCATGGCAGGACTGCCTGTCTCAGCCTGTGTGGTACGGCTGCTCTGCTGAAAGCTCCATGGATGGGCAGGCCAGGAACACTCCAGGAGCACTCCAGGAGCACTGGAAAAGCTGCCACACCCACACCCATCCTGCTCTGCCAGGAGCTGGCTCCTTGGGAGAGGAGCTCAGGCAGGCACTGGGCTCTCCCTCCAACAGCCCAGGAGCAAGGCACGGCTGACTCAGAGCTGTCCCAGCCCCACGGAGCAGGATGTGAGACGAGCCAGGCACCTCGGGGTGCCCCAGCCCTCAGTACCTGCGATGCGGCTGCCGTAGGCGACCCCCACGGTGCAGAAGCTGTTGTTTGGCACAGCCGCGATCTCCCCGGCGCAGCGGGTCCCGTGGTGGTTCCCGTTCTCCTCGTCAGGGTGAGGCATAGGGTCGGGGTCGTTGGAATTCAAGTCATAGCTGCCTTCTGGGCTCTGAAAGCAGACCCGCGGTCACGACTCGGGGCTCCCTCTCTCCTCAAGTTTGGGAAAAGCAGGAGTTAAGAGCACACTGCCTGGAAGTCAGGGGAACTTGGAGGCTGCTTCCACACAGGGATGCAGCTCAACACTGCTACCTGCTGCCGTGGGGAAGGGACCAGCAGAGGCAGCCTCAGCCACTGGTGCAGAGCTGCGGTGCAGCACAAAGGCAGGCGACCCTGGGTGCAAAAATCTCCCAGGACAGGTTTGCTGCTGGCACTTCCCGCCCTGGCCGAGCCCGGGGTGACGGCAGCCGCACCGCCCAGCCTCCAGCCTGCCCTTTGCCCTCCCAGCTCGGAGCAGGACTCACGTAGTTTGGCTGTATATCCTTGATGGTGTGCTCCACGCCGTCGTCCACCACCACCACCGTCACCCCGCGCCCCGTCACGTTCCGCTCCCACACGCCCGTGACGTTGATGTCCTTCCCGGGGCTCTTGCGGTTGTTCTAAGCACCAGAAAGGACAGCGAGGGGACACGGGGGTCAGTGCTGGGGGCACCTTCTGGGCAGCACAGGAAGGAGCCACAGGACAGCCAGGGGGGGATTGTTTGAGGTGGGCAGCCACGAAGCGGAGCGTGCAGTGTGCTCTGGCCAAACCCTCTGCCCACCCCAGTGCCTGAGAGCACAACCAGCCGTGGAAACTCCCTCCTCCTGCTGAGCACACAGGAGCTCTCGCTGTGCCCCCTCCTCGCCAAAGAACAGAAAGGAGGATGTTTTGCCTCCCCCGTGACAGCTCGCTCGTGTGGCCACACAAACAGCCTCATCCTGCGGGCACAGCAGGAGCCCGAAAACCACTCACCAAGTGCCACTGCTGGGGGTATTTGGGATCGTTAAAGTGCAGGCTGCGCTTGGAGCGCTTCAGAAGCTTCTGTTCCGAGTGCCACCGCACGCTGTCGTGCTGTGCTAACAAAGCGTCCACCCATCTCCTGACCGCCTCGGGCTCGCCCCCGGCGCGGCCGTCGGGCTGGTAGGCAAAGAGGTAATGGCCCTTGAGCTCCCCGACGCGGCCCATGTTCACCAGCCCCGCGGCCCGGGCCAGCTCCTCTGCCCGCTGCTCCAGCTCCTCCTCGGGCGCATCCAGGCTGACCGCCCAGCTCAGCTCGCCGCGGTGGCCGTCACTGTCCGGGGCTGGCGAGGCGAGGGGCGCCCAGGCGGCGCTCAGCCAAAGGCACGTGTGGATGCAGAGCGTGGCCTCCATCCCTGCGCTCCATAGCGGCGCTCCCTGCCTCCAATGCGGCATCAGACAGGCGGGCTGCGACGGCACGGATTAAACCGGGGTGAGAACCCTCTCCCGACGGCACTGACGGTCCCACCAACCCCGCTGCCACGGCACAGACACCCCACACCAGGCGGCTCCTTCCCACGGGGCGCAGCGCAGCGGGCACACCCAGGCTGGGCAGGGACAGACCTCGACCCTGCCCTGCCCTCGGGGGGAGCAGCCCGGGGCCAGAACACACCGGGCTGGCAGGGGGAGACGCTTCCTCCTCTCGCCGCGGGCCGGCACGGCGGAAAACTGGCAAGAAACTCCTGGAGAAGCGCAGTTCCCCCCCCAGCCCGAGGGACAAACCCCGCGGGGTACGCCGCGCCCCGTGGGCAGCCCGGAGCCCCCTCCTCTTCTGCGGGGGTCCCCACCCAGCTCCTCCCGCACCCTCTCCGCGGCCGGAGGAACCTGCTTTCACCTGGAATGCGTGGAAATCACCGCCGAACCCCGGTTGGACCCCTATTCCAGCGCGCAGAGGGGAAAGCACGCCCCGACATCCCGCACCCTCGGATGCGCCCCCAGCCCGGCACCCCCGCGGCCCCCGGTCCTGTCCCAAACCTCTGACACGGCTCACCTCGAG
>VXBX01005695.1:608328-627112 GCA_013400415.1 Scytalopus superciliaris
TGGGAGAGTGGGGTTGGGAACGGGGATGGAAGAGGGGATGGGAGAGGGGAGGAGAGTGGGGATGACAGAGGGGAGAGTGGGGATGGGAACGGGGATGGGAGCGGGATGGAAGAGGGGATGGGAGCATCGCGTGCAGCCGGTGAGCGATGCGCTGGTTCCCCGCAGCGGGAGCCCGCTGTCCGCCCCGGAGAGCCCCGGAGAGCCCGGCCCCGGCGGGGAGGCGGACCCCGCGGCCACCCCCGGCCCCGCGGGGGGCGATGGGGAGCCCGGGGCTGGCGGGGCAGAGNGGAGCCCGGGGCTGGCGGAGCAGAGGCCATGGGGCAGAGCGGAGCGGAGGCCGAGGGGCCCGGCGAGGAGGAGGAGGAGGCGGCCCCGGCGCGGCCGTCGCAGAACATCGCGGTGCAGGTGGGTGCGGGACACCCCCCGGGGCTGCTGGGGTCCCTGAAAGGCTGTTTGGGGAAGCTGGAGGGCAAAGTAATCGAGGCTGGAGGGTAAAACACGTCCATGATACCTGCAGCCCTACAGCCACTGCCCTAAGCGTGGCCCTGCCTTTTCAACAGTATTTAATCTTTAAATTAATGTCTGGCCCTAGAGAGGCCACATCTGGACTGCTGTGTGCAGTTCTGGGCTCCTCAGTGCACAAAAGACAAGGAGCTAATGGAGAGGGTCCAGTTGAGGCCACAAAGGTCATAGAATCAGTTGGGTTGGAAGAGATCAAGTCCAAGATCATCAAGTCCAACCCTGGATCCAACACCACTGTGATTACCAGATCATGCCATATCCAGTCTCAATAATAATAATAATAATAATTAGTAGTCTGGAGCATCTCTCTGATGGAGAGAGACTGCAGGAGCTGGGCCTGGTTAGTACAGAGAAGACTGAGAGGGAATTTCGTTAGCGCATATAAATATTTCAAAGGTGGGTGCCAAGAGGTTGGTGCCAGACTCTTTTTGGTGATGCCCAGCAACAGGATGAGGAGAAATGGCCACAAACTAAAATGCAAGAAGTTTCACCTCAGCTTGAGGAAGAACTTCTCTCCATGGAGNAGCCCGGGGCTGGCGGAGCAGAGGCCATGGGGCAGAGCGGAGCGGAGGCCGAGGGGCCCGGCGAGGAGGAGGAGGAGGCGGCCCCGGCGCGGCCGTCGCAGAACATCGCGGTGCAGGTGGGTGCGGGACACCCCCCGGGGCTGCTGGGGTCCCTGAAAGGCTGTTTGGGGAAGCTGGAGGGCAAAGTAATCGAGGCTGGAGGGTAAAACACGTCCATGATACCTGCAGCCCTACAGCCACTGCCCTAAGCGTGGCCCTGCCTTTTCAACAGTATTTAATCTTTAAATTAATGTCTGGCCCTAGAGAGGCCACATCTGGACTGCTGTGTGCAGTTCTGGGCTCCTCAGTGCACAAAAGACAAGGAGCTAATGGAGAGGGTCCAGTTGAGGCCACAAAGGTCATAGAATCAGTTGGGTTGGAAGAGATCAAGTCCAAGATCATCAAGTCCAACCCTGGATCCAACACCACTGTGATTACCAGATCATGCCATATCCAGTCTCAATAATAATAATAATAATAATTAGTAGTCTGGAGCATCTCTCTGATGGAGAGAGACTGCAGGAGCTGGGCCTGGTTAGTACAGAGAAGACTGAGAGGGAATTTCGTTAGCGCATATAAATATTTCAAAGGTGGGTGCCAAGAGGTTGGTGCCAGACTCTTTTTGGTGATGCCCAGCAACAGGATGAGGAGAAATGGCCACAAACTAAAATGCAAGAAGTTTCACCTCAGCTTGAGGAAGAACTTCTCTCCATGGAGCGTGGCAGAGCACTGGAGCGTCTGCCCAGGGAGGGCTTGGGGATCTCCCTTCTGGAGACATTCCAAACCCACCTGAACATGTTCCTGTGTCACCTACTCCAGGTGACCCTGCCTTGGAAGGGGGGATTGGACTGTGTATTCTGCAGATGTCCCTTCCAACCCCAATTATTCTGTGATCCTGTGGGATGAGGGTCTGACTGCAATCCTCTCCCTTCACAGACTGACTTCAAGGCGGCCGATGCTGATGTGAACACAGATCCGGATATTGAGAAGAACTTGGTGGGTATCAGGTCCTGTCTGAGGTGCTCGCACTCCCAGGCTGCTGCTCCCAGGCAAAGCTGCTCTTCCCACTTCTTGCTTGTCAAAATAGAATCGTTAAGGTTGGAAAATACTTCCAAAATCATCAAAATAGCAGCCTTGGGGTCCTTAAGCTGTCCTTGTTACAGGGGGAAATGCAGCACCAGCTGTAGCTTCAAGCAGCGTATCCCTTTGTCTTTTCCAATCTAGAGAGCCTGAGCTGTGAAAGCAGACACTGTTTATCTGTGGTTCTTCTCAGGGCTCTTACACAGTGCTGAGCTTTCCTGCCTTTCTTTAACATGAGGGGAGGGGAAGGTTCTCCCTAAATTTCACTCTCTACTGCAGGACAAGATGATGTCCGAGCGGGCATTGCTCAAGGAGCGCTACCAGGAGGTGTTGGACAAACAGAGGCAGGTGGAGAATCAGCTGCAGGTCCAGCTTAAGCAGCTCCAGCAGCGCAGGGAAGAGGAGATGAAGAACCACCAGGTACCTGGTGAAGTCCTGGTTTTGTGGTTAATTTTAAAATCCTTGTGAAGAATCAGGAGAAACTGTGGTCCAGAGTGCCTGTCTCCTGAGTTTCCTCATAATAACTGATACATATCTTGACTAAATCTGCTAAAAAGGAAGGGTTTGCTGTGTAGCCTCGTTAATCAATTTATCTAAAACAATAATGGATTTTAAATCAAAAAACATTACTTGTAAATTTTGCTCAGTATTTGAATGATGCTTTTTTCTTGACTCCAGGAGATCCTGAAAGCAATTCAGGACGTTACGATCAAGCGAGAGGAGACAAAGAAGAAGATGGAGAAAGAAAAGAAAGAATTCCTACAGAAGGAGCAGGATCTGAAAGCTGAAATTGAGAAACTCTGTGAGAAAGGCAGAAGGTATTTGTATGGAATAAAGGTGTTTATTTCTGGGAGGAGAAGGGCTTGCTTGACCCTGGTGTTTACCTGATGGAGCAAAGAGCTTTAAACTCTTCAGAAGCAGCAAGTGGTTGGGACAGACCTGTATGAATGAACTTAGAACAGTCCCTGTATGTGAAGTTGCACTTTTATGGAGCTGTTCTGTCATGATGTAGAGGTTGATTTCTTTTATTCTGAGGGCGCAGTGCTGGTTTTGGGTAAAGCTCCTTCAGTGATGGCTCCAGGTCCTCATCCCCTTTCCCCTGAGTGGACATTGCAGTGCACGTGCTGTTGGAGGGGCACAGCTCCCTGTCTGAGCCTGGTTCTGTGCCACAGCCCTTGTGCAGTGTCATGACACTGCAGGATTTGTGCCCTGGAGGGTGTTGGCGGCTGAACGGAGCTGTCCCAGCCTGTGGCATGCAGAAATGTGCCAGGAGGGGGTTTGAACGTGGGCCCTGCAACATCCTGGCTCCAGCTGTGCTGTCCTCTTCCTCCTGTGCAGGTTGCTGAAGGAGCAGGAGGAGAAGGAAAACAAGATTGCCTCTCTGATCGCAGAGCAGTCCGATGAGAAGTAAGGCTCTTATCCATTACCTGATTAATGCTGCTCAGTGCNGGAAGAACTTCTCTCCATGGAGCGTGGCAGAGCACTGGAGCGTCTGCCCAGGGAGGGCTTGGGGATCTCCCTTCTGGAGACATTCCAAACCCACCTGAACATGTTCCTGTGTCACCTACTCCAGGTGACCCTGCCTTGGAAGGGGGGATTGGACTGTGTATTCTGCAGATGTCCCTTCCAACCCCAATTATTCTGTGATCCTGTGGGATGAGGGTCTGACTGCAATCCTCTCCCTTCACAGACTGACTTCAAGGCGGCCGATGCTGANCGTGGCAGAGCACTGGAGCGTCTGCCCAGGGAGGGCTTGGGGATCTCCCTTCTGGAGACATTCCAAACCCACCTGAACATGTTCCTGTGTCACCTACTCCAGGTGACCCTGCCTTGGAAGGGGGGATTGGACTGTGTATTCTGCAGATGTCCCTTCCAACCCCAATTATTCTGTGATCCTGTGGGATGAGGGTCTGACTGCAATCCTCTCCCTTCACAGACTGACTTCAAGGCGGCCGATGCTGATGTGAACACAGATCCGGATATTGAGAAGAACTTGGTGGGTATCAGGTCCTGTCTGAGGTGCTCGCACTCCCAGGCTGCTGCTCCCAGGCAAAGCTGCTCTTCCCACTTCTTGCTTGTCAAAATAGAATCGTTAAGGTTGGAAAATACTTCCAAAATCATCAAAATAGCAGCCTTGGGGTCCTTAAGCTGTCCTTGTTACAGGGGGAAATGCAGCACCAGCTGTAGCTTCAAGCAGCGTATCCCTTTGTCTTTTCCAATCTAGAGAGCCTGAGCTGTGAAAGCAGACACTGTTTATCTGTGGTTCTTCTCAGGGCTCTTACACAGTGCTGAGCTTTCCTGCCTTTCTTTAACATGAGGGGAGGGGAAGGTTCTCCCTAAATTTCACTCTCTACTGCAGGACAAGATGATGTCCGAGCGGGCATTGCTCAAGGAGCGCTACCAGGAGGTGTTGGACAAACAGAGGCAGGTGGAGAATCAGCTGCAGGTCCAGCTTAAGCAGCTCCAGCAGCGCAGGGAAGAGGAGATGAAGAACCACCAGGTACCTGGTGAAGTCCTGGTTTTGTGGTTAATTTTAAAATCCTTGTGAAGAATCAGGAGAAACTGTGGTCCAGAGTGCCTGTCTCCTGAGTTTCCTCATAATAACTGATACATATCTTGACTAAATCTGCTAAAAAGGAAGGGTTTGCTGTGTAGCCTCGTTAATCAATTTATCTAAAACAATAATGGATTTTAAATCAAAAAACATTACTTGTAAATTTTGCTCAGTATTTGAATGATGCTTTTTTCTTGACTCCAGGAGATCCTGAAAGCAATTCAGGACGTTACGATCAAGCGAGAGGAGACAAAGAAGAAGATGGAGAAAGAAAAGAAAGAATTCCTACAGAAGGAGCAGGATCTGAAAGCTGAAATTGAGAAACTCTGTGAGAAAGGCAGAAGGTATTTGTATGGAATAAAGGTGTTTATTTCTGGGAGGAGAAGGGCTTGCTTGACCCTGGTGTTTACCTGATGGAGCAAAGAGCTTTAAACTCTTCAGAAGCAGCAAGTGGTTGGGACAGACCTGTATGAATGAACTTAGAACAGTCCCTGTATGTGAAGTTGCACTTTTATGGAGCTGTTCTGTCATGATGTAGAGGTTGATTTCTTTTATTCTGAGGGCGCAGTGCTGGTTTTGGGTAAAGCTCCTTCAGTGATGGCTCCAGGTCCTCATCCCCTTTCCCCTGAGTGGACATTGCAGTGCACGTGCTGTTGGAGGGGCACAGCTCCCTGTCTGAGCCTGGTTCTGTGCCACAGCCCTTGTGCAGTGTCATGACACTGCAGGATTTGTGCCCTGGAGGGTGTTGGCGGCTGAACGGAGCTGTCCCAGCCTGTGGCATGCAGAAATGTGCCAGGAGGGGGTTTGAACGTGGGCCCTGCAACATCCTGGCTCCAGCTGTGCTGTCCTCTTCCTCCTGTGCAGGTTGCTGAAGGAGCAGGAGGAGAAGGAAAACAAGATTGCCTCTCTGATCGCAGAGCAGTCCGATGAGAAGTAAGGCTCTTATCCATTACCTGATTAATGCTGCTCAGTGCACTTTTCCTTCCTGTCATTTTGCCATGGAGTGAATCTGATGCTCCTGGTGGGATAGAGCAGAGAGAATGATCCAGCAGTGCTGGCCAGTTATGTGGTCCAAGGATTTTATCTCCCCTTTCAGCATCAAGTCTTTGGATTAAATCCTCTTTGATCCTGGTCACAAGCAGGATCCTGGATACTTGTGACATAAAGATCCCGTAAGATTAAAGTTTATGCTTGGTGGATTGACTCAGCTTGTAACTGCTACCTCTGATTGAATTTCAGCTTCCCAGAATTGGGGCAGACTGATTTCCCTGTCTGCTCCCAGAGCTGCCCAGCTACACTAAACTCCAGCACACTCGGATGTTTAAAGCTGGTCAGAGAAGCTGCAGGTCCAAGTGCTCCCAAACATAGGTGGAAATGCCCATTTTGAACTTCTCCAGCATAGTTCCATGTACTGCTCAGATTGATTCCTGGGTCAGATCTGTGCACCCTTCCCTGGAACTGGAATGAATTATTCCGAGGGGAATTCCCCTCTTAGCATTTTTCCCCAGTGTGTTTGCACTCTGGTTGATTGTGTGCTCTGGAACAGCTCACTGCTGGGACAGTGACTCCTGCAGCCCAGGGGCCCGTGGCTGTGTCATGGTCTGGAAGCTGCTGATCTTCCACAGTTCCACCCCATCCAGAGCTCCTAGGATTGATCCCTTTGTGGAGTCTGTCAGCACTCCTGCTCTGTGCCATTCCCATGCCTGAGCCTGAGGAGACTCATTCTGTTCTGTGTGCAGGCAGCTGTGGGAGATGGAGCTGGACAAGCTGAAGAACCAGCACAATGAAATCAATAGGAACATTCTTGAGGAGACGGAACGGGCCTGGAAAGCAGAGGTCAGTAGGTGGCTCCTTCCCTGCAAAGTGGTTGGTTTGAGATTCCAGATGGTTAATGGATGGTTCTGTGAAACTAGGAGCAGTGAGGGCGAGGCCAAGTCCTGCTTTGTGGGATAAGAGGAGGGATAAACAAGTATCAGTGCAGTAAACA
This sequence comes from Scytalopus superciliaris, assembly GCA_013400415.1. Taxonomy (NCBI): domain Eukaryota; kingdom Metazoa; phylum Chordata; class Aves; order Passeriformes; family Rhinocryptidae; genus Scytalopus; species Scytalopus superciliaris. Next base: position 615,035 of record VXBX01005695.1, read on the forward strand.
TTAGTGGGGAGCAGTGCCTGGTGCACCGAGCATGACTCTTGGTGGAGAGATTGTGGTCTGGCAGCAAGAAATGAGGGAATGCAGAAACTGCCTTTCATGTGAGGCCTCTCTCCATTAGATCCTGTCCCTGGAGAGCCGCAAGGAGCTGCTGGTGTTGAAACTAGAAGAAGCAGAAAAAGAAGCAGAGCTACACCTCACCTACCTCAAGTAAGTTCGTGTAGTGTCAGAAGTGACAGGGAAGGTAAGCCAGGTGTCCCTACATCCCATCTCTTCCTCTGCTTGTACTGGAGGTTGGACTGGAATAGTTCAGGGTTTCCTGTGGCTTTCTTACTAAAACAATGTGATTCAGTGATGTCACACGATCTTATGTGGGGTTGTGCTTATGCTCTGCTACTGTTCATCTCCTGACCACGGACTGTGGTATCTGTGTGTCCCCCAGATCAGTCACTCTCAGGGTTCCTCACCTGGGGGTGAGCCCTTCCTGCCCAGCTGGATGAGGGGAAGGCAAGGAGAGTGTGTGGGGGGGTTACTTTGCTCCCACTTTGCTGTCAGTGAGAGCACAGTTGCAAGTGGGAAAGTTTAGCTGTGCTTGCAGGTCTGCGCCGCCCACGCTGGAGACGATGAGGCCAAAGCAGGAGTGGGAGATGAGGCTGAACAGGATACGAATGACCAAGGAAAGTGTCCGAGTAAGTCCCTGCTGAACAGTGAGCAGTTCTTCACATCCACACTGCTTTCTGTGCTTAGCTCTCTCTGGGAGAGGACCCAGCCCTTAAAAAACTGTGTCTAAAAGCACGGCATGGTCACTCAGCCTTTGTGAGCAGCTGCAGAGTTCTTCTGCCTCCTCGGGCTCATGCTTGTGGATCAGCCCTGTGGACATGGTGTGTGATGGGTTATTGGCAGAAGCATTTGCTCTCTTTCTCCCTTTGGGTCCTTTTTCATTCTCTTGATTCCCGTGGAACCAAATGGTGCCACTTTAGGAGCTGCAGCTGCCCCAGGGCTGAGAATACCCCAAACTCCCTCAGGTTTGATGAATGCATCCGTTTTCTTCCTTCTCTGGCAGGATCAGTTCAACGACCACATCCAGATGGTGAGGAATGGCACGAAGCTGAGCAGCCTCCCACAGATCCCGACGCCCACGCTGCCACCTCCGCCCTCAGAAGTGAGTGTCTCTCCAGCCCCATGGCCAGGGCTGGCCAGGCCCTGGGACAGCCTGCCTGCTGGCCTGGCCCCAGCCCCGCTGTGCTGTGTGTGTGTGGGATGGCATGCTCTGGAGCCCTCTGCCCATTCCCTGCCTCTCTGGGCATATCTGCCATCCCTGGAGAGGAGGGGAAGGGTCTCCTTCCCTTGCCAGCTACCAGTGGCTGCAGTTCATCCCATCTGGCTGGGGAGGAGGGCACTCAGCTCTGCTTCCAGGTGGGCTTACTCTAACCAGCCTTTCCTTCTCCCCCTGTTTTTCTTTCTCAGACAGATTTCATGCTGACGGCATTCCAGCCCAACCCCTCCCTTGCTCCCCGGCTCCCCTTTCCCATCGGACCCGTCCCCGTCCCCATGGTCATGCCAAGCGCCGATCCTCGGGCACTCTCCTTCCCTCTCCTGAACCCTGCAATCTCCAGGCCCAACCAGCCCTCCCCACCACTGCCTGCCTCCCAGGGCAGGAACAGCCCCGTGGTGGCATCGCTCATCGGCACGCACAGCCCCCACATGCCTCCTGCTGCCTCCATCCCTCCTCCGCCTGGCCTGGGGGGAGTGAGTGTCACTCCCGAGTTCCACAGGCCACAGCCGGCCGACAAGCTGGAAAAGCTGCTGGAGAAGTTGTTGACTCGGTTTCCACAGTGCAACAAGTAAGTTCTTATGGAGAATGAGGGGCCTGTGTGTGCGGGATGGGAGCTGGGATCTGGGGAAAGGAGGGCTCCTCCTGGCGTGTGTGGGATCTGGGACAAGCAAAGGAAGGCTGGCGGTCTCCATCATCCATAGTGCTGGGAATGAGAATCACTTGGAGCTTTGAAGGACAGGAGGGATATCTGAGCACAGCCAGGAGCTTCTGTCTTGGGGGATTCCTTGCTTCTCCCCCAGCGTTTTGGGGAGAGAAGCTCCTCAGCATGTGATTCTCCTCACATGGAGGGTAGACATTTGAGAGCATCCTGCAGTGATACGGCTCCCCCTGGGGCAGGGGTGGCTCCTTGCTGAGGGTCCCTGTCCATGGGGACTGAGAGCTCTTAGCAGGCTGCTGTCCACACAGGGCCCAGCTCACCAACATCCTGCAGCAGATCAAGACAGCTCGGAAGACCATGGCTGGCCTGACCATGGATCAGCTGAACCAGCTGGTAGCAGCCAAGCTGGCGGAGCAGCAGGAGCAGGCAGCGGCCGGGGCACAGGTAGGACAGTGCAGGGGCTGCTGGAAGGGGGGCCCTGGGGAGCAGGGAGGGCTGAGCCTGCTCCCTGCATCCCCACAGGGCTCGGGCTGTGCGTCAGGGCTGTCCCCTGGGTTCCCCTTTCTGCTGACTGCGGCGTAACCAGGGAGCAGGTTTTCCCTGAGGTGTGACTCGCCTGTGCTTTCCTCCTGGGCTGTTCTGATGTGCCTACTTTTGCCTTGCTGCAGCCTCTCAGCCGGATCAGGGCCCCCATGTTCTCTGCTCCTCTGCCTCAGATCAGCACCCCGGTGTTCCTGCCCCCAGCCCAGGTTGCTTACCCTGGAACAGCATCACATGTAAGGAAGGCTGTTTGGACTCCCTCGGGTAAAGGAGAGGGAGGGATGGACCCTGGCTGGGAAGTGGCTGAAGGGATGAGCCAGTGGAGCTGGGAGCTTGTTCCTCATGCAGGCTGCTCAGGCTGGTGGGGTGAAGAATGGATTAGGGTCACAGATCCATTGTTGGGGAAGAGGGGAATAGTCATGAGACATGTGAACTCTCACAGCGTGTGGTGACAGAGCGGGGTGCTGGGCAGCCTGTGGCTTCAGGCTGCAGCTGAATATGTGACCAGAGCTGGGTGTCTGACTTCCCTCCTCCTTTCTGTTGTCTCACTGCTTGTCCCAGACCCCAGCTGCCTGTAAGCTGTGTCTGATGTGCCAGAAGCTCGTGCAGCCCGGTGACCTTCACCCCATGGCCTGCTCACACGTGCTGCACAAGGAGGTGAGTGTTCCCTGCTGCTTGAGGCTTCCTCCTGATCCTTCCAAGTGCTGATTCCCTTCCCAAGCCCCTGTGGTGCTGACACCTTGCCAGGAGAAGGGTATGATCAATAAACAACTTCCTTGCATCCTGTCACCCCATCCTTTCCATATTCTTGGCTGGGCCACCTTGTGTGGCCATTGGGGTTGTGGCTTTAGGAACAGGCTGTCCTTGTTCCTGTCCCCGAGCCTGCTCTCCTGAGGGTTAGACCCTGGAGCAGGACAGCTGGGAAGGATCTAAAACACAGGGTGAGGGGAGAGAGCTGCCACTGCTGCCCAGGTGTCTGTGAGGAGCTCTTGGGAAGAGACTTTCCTATCCCATGGGTCTGGCAGTGGGTTACCTGTGTGGGCAAACCCCTCCCCTCAACAGCTGTGGGGCCTCCAGCAGTGACCCCTCAAGAAAATGGGAAGTCACGTGTTGAGGAGGGCCTGGTGGTCCTGGAAGGGTGACAAAGGGTGACAAGGGCTCCCATCTCAGGGTTACTTTTTGATGGAGGCTGCAAGGAGCAAAGGAACCCATCCCTGAAAACTGGTGCCCTGGCAGCACTGCTGTGGACAATGACACCTCTGGGTTGTGCCAGTGGCTCTTGACTAAATCTCTCTCTTCCAGTGCATCAAATTCTGGGCACAAACCAACACGAATGACACTTGCCCCTTTTGCCCAAGCCCCAAATGACGGCTGCTGGAACAATGTGGGCCCACGGGAGGAGTTGCTGTGAATAGACAGGATCAGTTCTAAGATTTCTACAGTTCTATATTTATACGATCATGTATACACATGTACATTTTTATTATATAGGTAATGTGTGTATAGAAAGTCTGTATACATACAAATTCATAAATAAAGTGTGTATATTATGCAGTGATTTGCTGCTGCTCCTCATTTCTGATCTGCAGGCTCTCCATCTTCTTCCAAATGAGGGTTAGTGTCACCTGCTTGCTGGGACACTCGTGGCTGCTACAGCCACCTTTTTCCACTTGGATCCCAGAGCAGCTCCTTTTCCAGGGCTGTTTCCCACAAGTGGATGCCTCACCACCCCATTCCCCAGCGGCCTGGTCCCCTGCCAGTTGTCACCTGGTTTTTCCCCCCCAATGAACAGGTTGGAGATAAAGAGGATTTTTTTTGTGGTCTTTTTTAATGTCATAATAATTTACCGTGTTAACATTCATTGTTCTTACATAGACACTGGGTTACAGAGTACTGGAGCCTCCAGCGACAGCCCCTGGTCCCATCCCATCCCATCCCATCCCCTGCTGTCACCGGGCCCTGGGGAGGGAGCAGACGGACGTGGCTGCGCTGCAGCTCAGGATAAACCAACCTGTCACAATTCCTGGTCTCTCCTCTCCTGTACTTTCTCCTAAAGCACGGGCTGAGGCACCAACCCTTTCTCCATGGATTTCGGTGGGATTACGAGGCGCTCAGCACCACTGAAAATCTTTCACTGACTCTCTTAAAAATTTCCCCCCCCCCTCTTTTTCCCTCGTGGTCTGCAGCAGGAATTCAGCACTGCTGGAGGGCCCCCCTGCCTCGGGGTGGGCAGCGAAGCCCCCTGGGTGCAGNGTTGCTGTGGCCCCTCAGCCTGTCCCCACCTGACCTGGTGGCTCTGCTCCTGCGTGTGGCTCCTCGGGGCAGCTGCCAGCTCGGCCCCCTTTGCTCATGGAGGAGCAATGCCTTTTAACTGTGGAATCTTGGGTGTTTAAGCACTTTCTTATCCAGGTTGGAGGCAGAGAAGCAAGGGAATACAGCACTACCACTGCTGCAAGGTCACGGGTGTCTGTCCTGGGGAAGGGACAGTGATCCTGCAGCACAGGGAGGAGGGGAGGGTTGTCCTCACACACCGGAAAATCCTCCCTGTGCTGCAGGAACACCACGAGGACAAAAGTACTCAGTGTCCTTTCGGCTTGTGAGCCACTGCCCTGTGTGCTCCAGCCCTGCCTTCCTCCTCAAACCAGCTCAGACCCCCTCACCATCACGTGCTCCCACCAAGCACATCGTGGGTGGTGGCCACAGCCCAAGGACTGAGCAGAGGGCTAAAAAGATTTAAAAAAAAAAAAACCAACCCCAAAACAAAACAGGACCGACCCCTAACGTTGGGTTTGGAACAGTGGCTTTCAGGGCTAGAATTAAAAATAGAGATATATGGGTATATTGTACAGGTGAGAGGTGGCTGTTGGCTGTACACCCGTGCGGGTGGGACCTGCTATGTACACGCTCCGACTGCGCTACCAGTGACTCGCTTCATAAAAAAAAAGAAATGAAATAAATACAACCATGTGTTTAAAAAACAATAAATGCTGCAGTCCCCACAGCTGCTGCCTTGTCCCCCAGGCTGTCAGAGTATCCCACAGCCGGGGCCTGGACATGTGGAGTGAGCGGAGAGGAGCCACCGTGCCCCGTGCCGTGGGATGTGCTGGAGGTGAGGCCGGGGGGGCTGCAGGGGGGGCCCAGGCTCCCCTATGGCTTTTGAAGGGGTGGGTGGGCTGGGGAGCAGCCAGTGCCAGGGCTGGGAACTTCGGACTCTTCTGGCACCAGCTTCTCCATGGCAGCCAATGCTGATGCTGGAAGGGAGGGCAGGGAGTTGCCCATCCCACGGGGAGTGGGGAAGAGGATGGGTGCCTGCTCCTGCCTGTCCCAGGAGAGGATGAGTGCCTGCTCCTGCCAGTGTTGGGAGGGCAGGGTGGGTGGCAGGGAGTCCTGGGGCTGGCAGCAGCAGGGGACAGTCTGGGAGGGCAGGGAAATGACAGAGTGAGCAGTGTACAGGGGTGAGCCATGTATGGGGGTGCAGGAGGATTGGAGGGAAAGATGTGTCTGGGCAGCCCCAGGCTGGCCCTTGGGGCTGTCTCCAAAAAGCCCGGAGCTGGGAGGCTCCAGGATGATCTCTGGAGTCCAGCTCAGTGCAGGGAGCCACGGGGAGGGCATGGCCACAGGGCACATGCGTGCAGCTCCCAACACAGAGAGCCTGGGCCAGCAGCTTCCCAGGGGAGAGAACGGAGAAGGGATGCACAGGGATGGAGGGGGACAGGCAGGGGATGGCTGGTCAGTGCCACTCTGTCAAGCCAGGCAGGGACAGGCAGGACAGCTTGGGACAGCCTGCCCCAGCCCCCAGGACAGGCTTGCTTGCCCTCTCCCCTTCCCTGGCCGCCACACTCCTGCTGTAGGTCCCAGACGGACAGAGCCCAGGCTTGGGGCTCCCACAGCCGGTGCTGGCCCTGACGGACACCGAGTCCCCACGTCCTGGGCAGAGGGTCCGAGCTCCCCACGCCGCTGTCCTGCCCCCCACGCTCCATCCCCCTGCCCTGCTGCTGCCTCACCTGCGGCCCCCGCGCTCCGCCGTCACTTCAGCAGGGAGATGTCGTCGGCGAAGTCGTCGTGGTCCCGGCGCAGGCAGCGGAAGCAGCGCCACTGGAACACCATGAGGCAGAGGGGCAGCATGAAGAGGGCGCAGATGGCCGCCATGACGTAGGCAATGGTCATCAGGGTGGACTCGTCCGTCTGCGGGATGTTGTAGCCGCAGTCCTCCATGTTGGAGTGCAGGTAGGGCCCGTCCACCGCCGCCGTCCGAAAGTCATCGTGCACTGCCGGGGGGGGCAAGGCAGGGCTCTGGTCACTGCCCACCCACGTCCCCTCCACCCTTCCCTCCCTCCCAGTGCTCACCGTGGCAGGCGCTGACAGCGAAGCCAATGCGCTTGCGGGCGCGGTCGAAGACCACGTAGAAGCCCTCCATGATGACGGCGCCCATGACGGTGCCAGTGGAGGACTGGGAGATGGCAAACTTGTAGCAGTCGTCCTGAGAGGTGGCCACGTCCTCCACCGGGCGCAGGTATTGCTGCGGGGAGAGAGGTGCCCTCAGGAAAGGGGGTAGGGGAGGCAGCTGTGCCCACCCAGTTGGTGCTGCCCGCTCCGGCCCGCTCTGGCTGGGCTGACGCTCACCTGGGGCAGGATGGTGATCCGGAAGGACTGGTTGGTGGCCTCCCCCATCAGGTAGAGGGACAGGACTGGGAAGATGTGCCAGGGGGTGGTGCCGACCTGCCAGCAAACCAGCTGCTCCCCCAGCCAGAAGCCGTCTGGGAATTTCTCCGTCTGCCAGAGGGAAAGGGGAGGTGAGCAGAGCCAAGCTGGGCAGGCAGCAGAGATGCCAGGCTGGTGAGAGGCAGCTGTGCTGCCCACAGCCCTGGAGATGTGCCCGTGGGGAAGGGATGGGCTTCACTGACCGAAGACGCCGTTTTGATGGATTTCACCGCAGCCTCAAACACCTTCTTTGGCAGCCTGAGGTTGGTGGTCCCACTGTCCACAATGCTCTTGTCATAGTTGTACTGGGGGAAGAAGAGGAGGAGTGACACAGGTGCAAGACCCCAGCCCTGCTCCCCTCCTGACCCTTCCAACCAACAGTGGGTGCCTCCAAGGCTGTGGCACAGCCGAGCCCCTGGGGCAGGTACCCTGGTGCCCCCTCACCTCTTTGCAGTCCATGTTCAGGTCCTGCCCGTTGACCTCCAGCTTGACAATGATGACCTCATAGTACCACTCCTTGCGGATGGGGGTGTACCAGATGTCCCCCACGTACAGCGAGCGGTCAATGCCCCCGATGATCTGCAGTGGAGACACGAAGGCGCTGCCACCACACGCTGCCAGAGCCCCGTGGGAGCCCCACAGCCCCCTCCTGCCTACAGAGCCCTCACCATGCTGCCTCCCACTGAGGCCACGGCCTCTGTCTCGTTGGGTGAGAAGCCCGTCCCGCACAGCTGCAGGGAGAAGATGTTGGGCACCCGTGTCTGCTTCACCAGGGAGTCGAAGAAAGGCTCCAGGCTGTCGTCAGGCTGGTGGGAGGAGAAAGCAGAGGCAGGACAGGGATGTGTCATTGCTGTGTCCCCTCGCTGGGACTGCTGTGCCCAAAGGGACAAACACAGCCAAGGGAAGAGGCAGTTGAAGCCTGCTGGCGCCCATATCTGCTGGCAGGGCCAGGGTGCTGCCAGCCAGGACTCACCCGGGCAATCTCAGCGTACGCCAGCCCCAGGATCCCCTCCCAGTTGGAGCCATTGATGAAGAATTTGTCCGACTCCGTGATGGCAGCGATGTTGGCTCTGACAGTGACGTTGGGGCCGTGGGGGATGGTGACCAGGTCAGTGCCCAGTTCCCCTTCCCACTTGCCCTGGGTATAGGGCACGTACACCCCCTTCCGCAGGTCGCGGTAGGTGCTGGATCTGCAAAGGCATCACAGGGGCGGGTGAGACTGGAAGGGGCCATGTGGATCCAGCCATTCCAGAGGCCAGGTGGTACGTGGCAGGGTGTGGCCAGACACCCAGTAAGAAGGGGCAGTGTGCCACCGTGGGGCTGGGGCTGTCCCCCCAGCATACTCACAGCTGCCGCTGGTAGTATCTCCGGAGGAAGGGGTGCGGTGCAGCTCCCACAGCAAAGTTACTGCTCCCTGTGTCCACCAGGATATTCAGCTGGAGGAGGAAGAGAGACAGAGAGGCTCACAAGTGCAGTGGGACCCTCTTTTGCTGTGCCCAGAGAGGAGAAAAGGTGGTGGAGCAGAAGGCAGTGACATCAGGGTGTTAAACAACAAGCAAACACTGTCTGGCACCGTGCAAACAGAGCATGAGCTCCTCACCCAGCACGGCCTGGCCTCAGCCCCTCAATCCACAGGATCTGGAAAGCACCTGGCAGGTGTCGTGGGGCCGGAGAGTAGCAGCAAAGTGGGGTGCATGGGTTCCCCTTGCCAGGAAACCTGATTTGCTGGCAGAGCTGGTGGGAAGGATGGATGGTCTGCAGCCCTCACGGATTGCTGTGCCCGCTAATCACCACCCGTCTGCCGAGCCCTGCTCCCGATCCATTCCTGCCTGTGCAGGATTACCAGGTTTGGCAAACATCCCACTGGCAGGGCCAGGAGCAGGCCAGCTGGATCCTGCCCCCAGCTTACCCCTGCCTGTGGTCCCTGGGGGGTGGAATTGCCAGGGCAGGATTGCTGGAGCGGGATTGCTGTGGTGAGAGTTGGGCTCGGGGTGAGCCCTGACACCAGCCCCGGGGGCTGCTCCACAGCACCACCCCAGCCAGCACTGCCAGGGCCTCGGCCCTTAATCTGTGGAGTCAGAGGGGAGAGGAAGGAGGTTAATGCGCTTGTGCTAATCGCAGGAGTGCTGTGCTGCAGCTGCTGAGTGATCTCTGTGGCCCCCTGACAGCGGCTGGCATGTCCTGGGTGCCCTGCAGTGGGGGGCAGACCTCCCCAGGCCCCCTGGCTGGCTTCCTGCCATGGGGGAATGTTTCAGGCCATGGGTAATGGTCAGAGCAGCATGTTTTCCCCTCCAATATCCACCCTGGGCGAGTGCCAGCTCGGCACCCGCTGCCTTCCCCTGGCAATTGGCACCTGCGCCCGCACCGTTCCCAGAGCTATTCCCAGTTCTGTGAGTGGGTCATTAGGCACCACCTGCTCCACACAGCTCATCTCCGACCCCAGGGCACCCAGAGGAGACAGGTTTCCCTGGAGAAAGACCTGCTGAACCGACGCTACAGGGAGAGAAGGAAGCAGGGAGGGCTTTTGCTCTCCCAGGCTCCATCACGCCGACAGGGTCACACACAGGACCCACGTGGAGAAGACCTGGATCCTTGAGACTCAGCCCAGCCATCCATTGGGGCCAGGACACAGCACGTGAACCAGCGAGGCCAGGACATGTGTGACAGGGATGCTGTCTGAAACCTGTCCCTGGAAGTGACAGCCCCTCCGGGCACCTCGGCAGCAGCCCTGGCTCTGTGCCACACACGTCCTAGAGCTGCGTGCTGCTCCTGGGGACCAAGCCTGTGCCATCTGTCCCAAAAACGCTGGCTCCCGATGCTTGTCTCACCTCTCTTCCCTCTGTGTTTATGAATCAGCCAGTCCTGGGGAGCCAGGGAAACCAACATGCTCGGGCACATGGAGTGTGTGAGCAATTGGCTGCTGACGGTGACTTGGCAGTGCAGCACAGCTCAGAACCAAAATTAAAGCACAAGGGGATACAGAAACTTCCTTGTCAGCACCGGGAAGGTGAAAGGAAAGCTGAGGAGATGGATCACCATCTCCCTGCTGTATGTGTCCCTTTGGGAAGGCTGCAAGCACCCCCTGGCCAAATATGCCCCTGATTTCCTGCAAAGGCACAGCCAAACTCTTTCATACGAATCTTTTCATTCCATTGCAGTGCCTGGAGGGATTTTGCTCCAGCACACACACACACACACACACGCATGCACAGGCACCACGTTTGCATTTGGAAGCAATCCAAGGCTGGAAGATGCTGCCCAAAAGGGTGACTGGCTCCGGGAACGCACAAGTGCCTGGGAACAGGTGGTTAGCACGGAAATTATCTGGCAGCTGCGACACGTGGCAGGCAGGAGATGATGAAATCACATTTGAAACTAGATTTTAGAAATAATCTCCTCCCTTTTTTCCCCCCCCCACTCCTAAACACACCCTGCCAAAGCAGAGAATAAATCCCAGGCACACAGGGACAACATGATGCTGCTCACAGAGACCCGATTTTCGTGGTGGTGACATTATTGTTCTGTCCACGGCTCACGTCTCATGCACATCACTCTCTCCCACCACACACGCAGGGCACAGCCAGCTTGTGGGCAAAAGCCAGTCTTTATTTCAGAGCCTGTGTGGGCGCTGGGTGTTTTGGCAGCACCCAAAAAGTGGTGGTGGCAGGCACAGGGGAGGAATGTAGAGCCTTGAGGGCTGCACTGGTCTGCTAGAGTCCCTGAGCCAGACTTGCTGCTGACAGCAGTGGGGATCAGTACGGGCACAAAAGGATTTGGCAGCAGAAACCTCCACAGTCTCACTCACAAAAGAGGGGAGGAGCTGCTCACCCTGGCCCTCAGCACCCATCCTGTCCCCAGCACGCAGGCACACGGTGCCACAACGTGAGCTGGGCAGAGCAGCTCCGGGACGTGAGGGATGCTGACAAAAGGATGGAGAAGGAGCAGAGGCTGGTGATGCAGCAGCTCCCTTTTCAGTCAGGCCATCCCGTTTTCCTGCCCTTTGCCTCCCCGTGCTGCCCCGACTCCTGCGCAGCGACAGCCTGCACGAGATCCCCGGGAAAAACAAGCTCTGGAGGATTTGTGGAGCATTTCCCCGGGCCGGGAGCGGCACACGGACCCAGGCAGCAGCTGTGCCAGGGGCTGTGCCGGGAGGAACGCGGCAGGCACGGCTTGGCCGTGGGCTTCTTCGTGCCTGCCTGTGCCCGCTCCAGGCGGGCACGGGGCTGTGCAGCCGCATCCCACACCCTCGCTGCCCACACACGGCGACGGATCCTGAGCGGCAACAAGCTTCGGCTCGGGAGAGGGGATGGATGGATGGAATGATGGATGGAGCGAGGGAGGGACGGAGGGGGGAAGGGAGGGATGGATGGAGGGAGGGATGTAGCCTGGCTGGCCCCGCACGAAAAGGCACACGCAGCACCCGCTGCCCGTCCCCGGAGCGCCCAGGCAGCCCAAGAGTGCCGGGGTCACCTTCGGCGGGCGCCTGCGGCCAGCCTTCATCACAGACCAGCAGGAAAACCATCACCCGAGCGCCGAGGAGCGATGGGAAGCCCGGACTGTGCAGCGAGAGCCACGCAGCCATGGCAGCACCCGCAGAGACTCGGCTCTGCGCCCGCGGAGAGGGACCCGCAACCCCCCGGGGGATGCGGGGAGCGCAGTGGATGCGGGAGGTGCGGAGGATGCGAGAGATGCGGGGGAATCCACCGCCTCCCACCTCACCTTCTGCGGGGGGCTGCCCACCGTCATCTCCACGTAGTACCCCTGCCCGGACTTGCCCCGCAGGTTGTCGATCATCTCCACGAAGCTGCCGGCGCGCTCGGGCTCGGCGTCCGGCGGCGCCCGGCGCTGCCGGAGTCCCGACGGCGGCGGGGCCGCTCCGCCCCGCAGCGGCAGGCGGATGCGCGGC
>VXBX01005695.1:627454-668594 GCA_013400415.1 Scytalopus superciliaris
TTTTCTCCCCTTTTTCCCCCCTCGTTTTATTTCATGCCGTGTTAATCAAAGCTGTTTCTCCTCCTCTGCCGTGGCTCCGGGGCTGGCGCGGCGCGGGCTGCGCTAACAGTTAATTCCGCTTTGCGTAGAACCGGCTAACGCTTTTTTTGGGTTCGCAGGGGGTCAGCTCACCCGGTTTCATCCCCCCCCGCCTTCCACTAGTGCAGGTTGCTCCAATCCCGTGGAACTTGGCCCTTAACACTTTGAGCCGCAGCTTCTCCGGGCAATCTGTGCCAAGCCCTCCCCACTCTCACAGGGAAGAATTCCCTCCTAATATCTCGTTCAAACCCCTGCTCGTTTTGAAAGGCTGCAGGAAGATCTCCCCGGGTGCAGTGAGGCAGCATCTCTGCGAGAGGAGCGAGCACGTAATTCGTCCCCCAGCGCTAATTCCAGGGATGGGAAAATGGGTCTGAGTTAGTGCTGCGAGAGGAAAACACGAACAGAAGGCCCTGAGCGAGTTGCCCACATCCAAATGCTCTTAATTGGGGACAGTTTGGGAGGGGGAGTGGTGCGAGCCCCGTGATGCTGTTTTGGTTTGGCGTGTCCTGAGGATATCTTTGCCTGGAAACTGCCAGGATTAGTTGCTACTTTCTGAGACTTGCTTTACATAAGAGTTATAAATACAGAGTGGGTTGAGGACAGAGGGAGGTGAAGAGGGCAGTGACAGCTCGGTTACAGGCAGTGCTGTGGTGATCCAGCTCTGGGTGGTCATCACCGGGGTGTTTATGCTGCTGAGACACCTGGCAGGTACCACAACCCTCTGGCCTCACGGGGAAAGCAGAGGAATGCTTTGTGCACTGAGAATTTGGGGGGAGGTTAGGCTGAAGGGTTTGACCTTGTGATTCTGCTGGGTTTTAGAGCAGCAGGTCACAGTCTTTGCTTGCACTGGCATCTGGCCTAGCCCCCCGCACAGGGGTGGGAGGCTCCTGCTGGCCAAATGTGGCCATACAGAGCCACAGCTGGGGATGGTTGGGGTGAGGTGATTGAATCTTAACTGCTTAAACCTGTGCAGGGATGGGCCATAAGGGCCCAGCTCAGGTGTGGTGTGTCAGTTAAATAATTAAGTAACGAGCTACAGGTGGGGCTTGTTGAATAAAGGTTCTTTTACACCTTCTGAAGTGCCCTCTGAGAAGGTGGGAGATGCTAAGGTAAGTAGGGAGAAGCTGCTTTGGCCCTGGGCAGTGCTGATCCAGCCCTGGGACTTCTCTCAGAGCTGCACTCTTGGGAAAGCTGCTTTCTTTCTCTCTCTTTGCTTTCTCATTTCAGCTTGTTTTTTCTGCCTGGTTAAAAAGCGCCTGAAGCAAGTGTTCATCTTCTCTGTGGAAACTCTGAGGCCTGGAGGACCTGATTATAACTCTGTGCTGCCTCAGCACCGCTCCTTGTTTCCACAGCCCCTGGAAATGTTGTGTGGAAGCTCTTTGGCCTGTTTTGCTGCGTGTGCTGCAGTGGAAGGGCCCTGCCTTGTGCTGGGGGACAAGGAGCCTTCATTTCTGAGGGCAGTGGTGACTCTGTGTTGCTTCCTTCCCTCCCCCAGGTGCGGGAGCCATGGCAGGAGCCGTGCGGATCGGCAACCAGCTCATTCTGGAAGAAGATTACAACGATTCCTACGTTCCTGATGAGCAAGGTGAGTGCTGCCTGTCCTCCCTTGGGGCTGGGTGAAGGGATTCAGGCACACAGGCCGCTTCTGGGTGCATTCAGAAAAGGGGAATTGGGGAGAGTGTGGGTGGAGAGGGTAAAATATGTGGAATTTTGTAGAAGGCAGAGCTGAAAAACGAGCTCTTTGCTTGCAGAGGGAAGTGCCACCTGGTAGTGTGTCTCCCTTCTTTCCCAGCCTGGCAGGATGCTCTGCATGGACACACAGGGCTGTGCTGGTGGCTTTGGGCAACTTTGTTTTGGGATCAGGATTTCCCAGTGTGCCCCCTGCCTTAGCTGGGAGTGTGGCTCTGCTGTGTAGTGCCTGGTGTGGGCTGTCTTCACAGATTCCTCTTGTGTTTTCCTAGAAATCCGGAATTTTGCACCGATAATCGGGATTGACCCCGAGAAGGAGTCAGAGCTGCTGTGGCTGGCCAGGGAGTGCTTGGTGGCCCCATTACCCCCCGACTGGAAGCCCTGGTGAGAGTCTGGCTGTAGCTGTTCTGGGTGGTTCCCAGTGACCAGGACAAGGGGGAAAGGCTTCAAACTGGCAGAGAAGAGGTTTGGATTGAATATCAGGAAGGAATTTTTCCCTGTGAGGGTGGGCAGGCCCTAGCACAGGTTGCCCAGAGAAGCTGTGGCTGCCCCATCCTGGAAGTGTTCAAGGCCAGATTGGATGGAGCTCTGAGCAACCTGGGCTTAGTGGAAGGTGTCCCTGCCCATGGCAGGAGAGAGGATCATTAAGATCCCTTTCAACCTAAACCAGTCTATGATTCCTGGCCTTTCCTGCTGTCATTTCCACATGCTGCCCAGCATTCCAGATAGGGAGGGAGGGTAATGCCACAACACTGTACTTCCTGTGGATGAGGGAGTGCGGGGATTTTTGGGGTGGCAGAAGAAGGGGAAAAACTGTTTGGGAAGCTTGATAAAGTCATGAGCATCCTAGAAGAGCTGCTTTCCCACACTGGTGTTTTTAGCCTCTTGAAGGCTTCACACTCCTCTTCCCAGAGCTCCAGGTGGCCACGCCATCCAGTAAGGATGTTCTGGCCCGTGCAGCTGTGTTGTTTTTATGTGCTCTTTCATCTTTTCATGCTGTTTTGTTGGTTTTTTTTTTTTTTTTTTTTTTTTTGCCACTGCAGCCAAGATACCACTGGTGATGTCTATTACTTCAACTTTGCAACTGGCCAATCCACGTGGGAGCATCCCTGTGATGAGCACTACAGGCAGCTGGTGATCCGGGAGCGGGAGAAGCTGCTGGCACGGGGCGGTTTGAGGAAGGAAAAGAAGGAGAAGAAAGAGAAGAAGCAGAAGAAAGAAAAGAAAGACAAGAAGAAGAAGGACAAGAAGGAGAAGCAGGCATTGAAACAGTCCCCTGTGAGTAGGCTCTGCTTGCTGTGGTTCTGGGGAGGGCTGGGCAGAGGGAGGAACAAGTGGCTTTGAGGACACAAAATTGTGAACTCAAGCCCGGGTGATGGGCAGTAAGTCAAGTGGGGTTGGCAATACTGCATACAAAATCACCTTTAATTTGGGCTGTAAGACTTTGTAGTAAGCACACTATGAAGTTGGTCTTTTCCCTGGAGATCCCACAATTTAAATTGAAGGGGAATGGCTTATTCAGCTCCTTTTAGCTTAGTTTTGCTTGCTAAATCTCAGCTCCCAGGGGTGAGTTGGTTAAGGTGATGTAAGAAACCACAAGTTGCAGTCAGATCTTTTTCATTCATAGCTAGCACCTGGAGAAATGGACTCTATTTCCTCTTAAATGAAAGAAAAATGGGAAAAAATTTGAATTGCCTTTTCTAGGCAAGAGGAGGAGCATTCCCAGTGGTTACTAGCCCGTGGCTTTGGGGGTCTGAGCACAGTCTATCCTTGTGTCTACACCACAGTCTACACCTTTAGTCTTAGGGCACTGAAATGACTTACAGGTGTGATGGGACCCATTTATAATTGTAATTTTCTCCTTCCCCTGGGAATAGCTGAACCGTTTTGCTCAGTTCTGTCCAAATCTTTCCCTTTCTTGCCTATTGTAGCTCCTGCCTTACCTGGGAAGGACATTCCAGGTTGTTTTGTCTTTGTCCATAAGCAGTGGCCTCAATTTAATAAGAACTTACCAAATCTCTTGTTCTGAAGACTAAAATGAACCGAAAGGTCACTGTGTGTAACATTAATGGATTGCTTTGCTCTGCTGGTGCCCAGCTGTAACTCCACTGAGTCTCCAGCTCAGGTTTCTCATTACCAGTGTGATAGTGCTCAGGTAGCTGATAAGAACTATAAATAACAGATAAACTGTAGATTATCCCTAAAGTTTTAATTAGCCTGATGGAAGCACATTTATCTCTGCTGAAGGACAGGAACATCCCCTGTTCTGTATGTGTGGTTAATGGCCATCTGTAGAAAATAATTAGTTTAAGCCCAGAATGTGATTTATTCTGCTACCATTGCTGTGGTGATGACTTAGTGAAAGAAGGATCAGTGCATATTCATTTCCCTCTCCCCATCCATCAGTGAATTAACTCTGATTTCAATCTGGAATCCTGTGTAGGCACAGAATACAGAGGCTGTGGTTTCTGAAAACACACAAGCACCATCCCTTGGCTGTGCTGCTGTGCCACGGGGGAAACCCCGGAGTGCCACAAGGAAACCCTGGCACGTGTGTGTTTATAATTTAACCTGTTGCAGGGTGAGATTACTGGGGTGGGGAATTCCATGCTGTCCAACAGGAGGGGGGTCACATTTCTGGGTTAGGATAACTTGGGATGTGAGGATGTGGGATGGCTCCCAGGGATGCTGTACTCTGAAAGGAAGGAGCATTCTGGACCCATTCAGGTGGGTCTTTGGAAGGCAGAATATATATGTAAATCAAAGTGTATTTCCTTACCTGTCCTACGTGCTGCTGGCTGTCGGATCTCCAAGCAGGTTTTCAGTGATGCTGGCGTCAGTTCAGCAGCCTGTGTTTGCATAGGGGAGCATCTCCTCCCCTTCCAAAGGAAGCTGCATGCCTGTGCTGTGCTGTCAGTGAATCTCCTCTCCATGTTCCAGCCCTTGGGCCCCCACCTGGCCCCCATCCAGCTGCCCCTGGGGACCCTCTCTCCCCTCCGTGGCCTCACAGCGTCTCAGTCTGTCATCCCTCGGGGGTCACTGAGCCTGGACAGTGTGGTGGACTCCGGCCTCATCACCAAGGAAGGAACTCAGGTGAGGCTCCCTCTTCCCTGGGAACATGCCCTGGAAAGGACACTGCAAAGGCTCACGGGCATGGGAACACTTAGAAGCTTAAATGAGAGTATTTGTCATTTTCTCTCAGTTATGAAATACTGTTTGCTGTTGGAAAACTGTATTACTTTTCTTTTTCAGTTTCTAGGGACCCCAGGGCTAAATTAGTGATGAGCTTTCTTCTATGTTTAGCAGATTTAAAGAAGGAATCGTTTCAAATTACTGTGAGGGAAACAAAATCTATTAAGCTCATTTTAGTAGAACTTTGGTGTGCCAATGAAGCATGATGAACAATACAGATAATACAATCTAATAAACAATATTTTCTCTCATCTATTTGAGAATAAAAAGTTAAAAGAACAGTTTTCCCGATAAATGTGAGACTTTACAATCACGTTGAATGATTTGTTTATAGTAAGTGACCTTTGGGCCAATAAAAGAAACCTGTTAAGTGGTGAGAAATTGATCTTTTAAAGGAAAGCAAAGCAAAATATGTGCAAAACATACAAATAGTCACCTTCACACATAAACAAACATGTTAAGTGGTAGGAAACTGATCGTTTAAAGGAAAGTGAAGCAATATATGTGCAAAACAAATAGTCACCTTCACAAATAAACAAACACGTTAAGTAGTAGGAAATTGATCTTTTAAAGGAAAGCAAAGCAGTATATGCGGGAAACATACAAATCAACACTTTCACTGAAGGTTTTCTTGCTGGGTTGTCTTATCACTAGTGATTTCAAATACTTTAGTATGGTCTTGCCTGAATCAGTGTTTGGAGGCACAGGCAGGTTTGCAGATGTGCCTCTACAGGGCAGGAGCCCCTTTGGCCTCATTAGGAATATTTTCTCTCCCAGCTGGATGTGGCTCTGGCAGCACAAGCGTAGCAGTGAAATCCTGAGCTCCTTCCCAGAATCCAGCAGCTGCCCAATGTCTCAGTGGGTTTCTGTCTTGCTTTTCCTGTCTTCTGTCCTCTCACTTCCCTTTCCTTTGGCCTTCGCAGCTTGCAGAGCTCCGTAAGCCCACCAGGCACAGCTCAAACCTGCTGGGCTTGATCTGTGATGAGAAGATTTCCTTGAACCCAACGGCTCTGGATAAATGGAGAAACGAAGAGGAAGACAGTGAAAATGAGGTAGTTTGTGTGCCTTGGCTCTCAGTGTGTGTCAGTAACCAGAGTGCATGAAGCTTCATGATGCTCCCCTGGTAATGGCTGGTTGACTGTGACTGTTCCATTTGCCTCTGGGTTTTAATTTGTGCTGCGTTTCCTCCGTGCTGATTGGTCCCCAAAAAGCATCTAACCCTGTTTCCACATTGTAATCCCTATAAATCAACATCTGCCACGGTGTAATCCCAAAATGAACTGGCTGTGGATGCATGTCCATGGCTCTGCTGCCTTCTTTCAATGCTGAGGAACCCTCAGTCCCTCCTGTGGGATTAGAGATCAGAACTCAATTTTGGTTGTGTTTTTTTTTTTTAAATGCCTTTAGAGTTTCCATGGGACATCAGGGCTGTTAAAAAACGTGTACTTGGATGCTGATGCTCTAGGAGGCAGCTTTGAATTTGAGGTAAGACCAGGGGTGTGATGGGCTGGGAGGTGGCACTGCCCAGGTGGGAGAGAAGCTGAGGGATGAGAGTGCAGGAACAGTGTCAGAGGGATGAGTTTCCTGTCACATGGGAATGAGAACAACCTGGAGCAGGCTGATGCAGGGCTTGAGGGGAGTGTGTGAGAAGCCATGTGTTGCCCACAGTGGGGTGGATGCTGAAGGCAAATTCATGTTTGGAGGAGGATGGTTGTGGTTGGGTAGCTGGGACTTCAGGGATCCATCTTTGCACGGGGTGGAGCTTTGTTTCACTCTAAAGAAGGGAGGACTAAAGCTGTGTAGATGAACCAGGCAAGATGGAAATCTGCTCTTCTGTGGAACAGCAGGAAGAGGGTCTTGGGTCAGAGGTGCCACTGCACTTGCTGTGGGAGGAAGGCTTGGTGAGGAAGAGGCACACTTTGCTTCCACGTGTCTTTTTTTTAGAGTGAGTGTATAGAGAAAGCTCATTTTCAGGGGAAAGGAGAAGGGGACGTCCTCTGGGAATGCTATTGCACTGTCGCTCAGTCCTACAAGGATCTTAATGTGGGCTGCACGTGGCCACTTTGTGACAACACAAAACCTGTTCTCTTTCTTCTTGCACTGCAGATAAATCCCATGGCTGAGACACTGAGCATTCAGTGCACCCAGGGCCTTGTGCAGACGCTGTGCTTTCCCTGTGCTCTGCCTGTGCTTCCTTAGCCGGGATCAGGCTTAAGATGACAAGGGCACAATGGGAAGTGCGTTGTAAGCAGCTCTGGTGATTTGGCCCGACTGTTTGTGCTGACATTAATCCTTTCTCACCGCTTTGAAAATCCTGTTCCAGTATCTGAAAGGCAAATTAATTTCTTTTAAAGTGTTTTAGAGTATTTGCCTTATCCTTTTCACAGCACACGAAAATTAAACTGTAAAGTACTTTACTGGAGAACCCATTCAAGGTGCTGGGCAGGATCTCTGAAGGCTTATGCTAAAGTGGATGTGACAAAGAGAGCCCTGACTCTCTCATCTCCAGACAACAAGCAGCCTGTGGGGGCCCAATTCCTCACTGAAATGTTAATGTGTGCAGGAACAAAGAGCTGTCTTGGCATTTCAGTGCCGTGGGGATGGGGCTTCAGGAATCTATTATGGAATGGCAATTGCTGCCCGACAGCCCGGCTGTTAACCCAGATGGGTGATATCCTAGTCCTGATAAGGTAGCAGTGCCCCACTGGAAAAATAGAATTCTTTTGTTGTTCCATGAGATGGCAGTAGAAAAGCGTTCCTGGGAGCGAGCCTCAGCCTGCTCCCGAGCCATTCTCCAGCTTCCCTGCAAAACGGGGGAAAGGGTTTGTGTAGCAAGTCCTACAGGGGGAAATCTGAGCAATGATGGATGAAGTAATGAAAAAACTGGCTTCGTGTAGCCTGTGGTCAGGGTTGAATGTCTGTATTCAAAGGAAATTACGAGGTTTTAGTGACTTGCAGAGACAAGGATGTTGGGTGGAGTTGGAGGCAGCATCGGAGTGTCTGGGAAGAGAGGGAGAAGAAGTGGGAAGAAATGCTCCCTTGTCAGTGGGTATTTCTGGAGCAAGGAGTGGTTTAACTGAGAAAAAGGCACTGAAATGAGACCCAGGGTCGGATGCTGGAGAACTTGAGGGGTGAGAGCTGTGTGCAGTAGTTTGAATGTGCCCTTGGAAAGAGGGTGTCTGCCAGAGCTCAGTGTGCTCAGCTGCCTGTGGGGTCAGTTCTCACCTGAACCTGCTTTTTCCTGCCTTCTGGCATCCTGAGTCTTCACTGCAGGCATGTGGGACTCTTCCCTAAGGTACAAAAGAGCTTGGGGATAGTGCTGGAAGGGACAAGAGAAGAAATAGGTCTGGCAGCACCTCTGGGTGCCAGTAAGAGTCCCATGGCAGCAGAAATAATCCCCTGTGGCAGTGTTGGTGCTTTGGGATCAGTCTCTGGGTAAATGGTGGGAATCCAGGGTGTCCTTTGTGTTGGAAAATTACCATTCCTGGCTGGAGGGTGAAAGGGAGCTGCCTCTGTGCATAAACATTGAGCAGTACAGCTGGTGTGTTCCCGCAGGGATGTCGTGCAGGAAGCAGAGCTGCTGCTTCCCAGGAAACACATCCCTGGGATACCAGCATAGGGCTGGCTGGTGAGGGGGGAGGAATGGCTGCTGTGTGTGTGGCTTTGCTGTCCCCTGCGCTGGGGGCACTGTGGCTGGAGCGAGACAGCTCACAGAGAGCTGAGCTGGGATGAGTCTGCCACGAGTCTCTCACAGTGGGTGACTGTCCCAGCCTGGAAAGGTGGTGTGGGGACTTCTGCAAGTGGCTGTCACCCCTCCACTAGGAGAACAGCGAGGCAGAGCAGGAGGACCACAGCAGCCTGTTGGCTGATGGTGCTGATCCCCCTGGAGCTGACCCCCAGCACCCCGGGAGTCCTGTGGAGGATGCTGGCAGCCTGGGAGAGGTGATGGTGGCTGTGGCATTGCCATCCTGCTTGCACAGTGTCCCTGAGGCTTTGCATGCAGTTGGGCAGCTTCTGGTGTTGTGGTTGCATCTGGTAGCTGCTTGGCCTGTTTGTTTTGCTGGTTGAAGTGTTAACTGCATGGAGAGATGTGTAAACTTAAATTACAAGGGGCAAATTTTGCCCAGATTAAGTCTGGTGTTCCTGCCCCTTCTCTGTGCCTGAGAACAGCTTGGAATCAGGGAGCAGGAAGGGAGCACATCACCCTTCAAAGTTATTCTCTGTGCAGTATGAGATTTGTTCTTATTTTTACCTTTTAAAGTTAGAAAAAAATGTGACATTTCTTGTACTCTCAAGTTCAACATGTTAAAGTGCAGAGTTGGCAGAGTAATTGTGATTCCTGAGATGAGTTGGATTGAGCTTTGGTGGCTGCTGTTCATCCTGATTGTCCATATTTGAATCAGATGCCTTTCCCAAACCTGATCTCTTTGCTATCCATGTGCTTTTCTGCAGATTTAAGCAGATCACTGGAAATAATGATTTGATAGGCAGCACTTTCCCATCAGTTAGTATCTTTCTGTGCAGGTAAAACATGTTACAGCTTGTGAAAAGATCAGCTGAAGCCAGTTATTAACCCAAGTGACTTGTCCCAGCTCTGTTGTTGCAGGAGGAAAACCTCCCACCTCTTCTTTCCTTCCTATCACTGACTGACTTTCCTCTTCTGGAGAGTTGCATTTTTGATTATCAAGGTATAACATTAACAAAAGGTTTTGTCTATAGCTGCCCTTAAAATAGGGTTCTGCCAGCTAAAGAAATTATTCTGGGATATTTTAGTAATGGAAGTGAGCACTGGTATATCCTGTTGGTGTGGTGTATGTGCACCTTGAAGGGAAATAACTGTGCACTTTGTTCAAGCATCCAAATCCTGCTTGGTCTTGTTTGGGATATCCTGGACACAGTCAGGGTCTCCTGGTGGGATATCCTTTGGAGAACTCTAAAGCAAGTCTATCCAAAAGGAGCATAACTTTCCAGCCACCCTAATCCCCAGATAAAGGAAAGCACCATGAGAACTCTACCAGAGCAGCCCTAAAATGCCCCCCGCACACTTTTGTCTGGGTTCAGGTGTCACCAAGGCATTCCCAGTGGCTGGTCAGTGACTCTGGGAGCCTCTGCTAACCGGGCACCACGCTGGACAGGAGTCACAAGCTGTCACTCAGTTACCAGGGGATTGCAGGTGAGGCTCGGAGCTTGCAGGTTTTTTGGGAAAGCACCCAGTGATTAGATTTCCCTGGCCTCCCCAGCCTGATGGATGGCTCTCCGGGCCCTGGGAAGGTCTCGCAGACAAACGGCGTGCCAGGGAAACGTGCTGCAGCTCCGGGTCTGGAGCTGACAGCGTTCCAGTGGCACTTTGATAAAAATACACCGTTAAAATATGCGCTCAGTGTACGGTACACGCTGTACGCAGGATGCAGGGAATGTTTGACAAGACACCGCAGCATTAATAAAACAGTGAGAAAGTGGGACGTGCGAGCAGGTCTGTTTGCATGCTGATGAGGGAACCCTTCTCCTGCTCCCTCCTGGCTATTCCGCTCTCCACGGTGGGTGTTGTGGCCTCTCCGCTGCTGGGAGAGGCAGATGAACCTTTGGGTGACTAAGCTTTTAATTTGGGGTTGGGTTTCCCCCCCNCAGTGGGTTCTGCCATCTCTCAGTGTTAGTCAGAGGCTTGTTCTGAGCTCTGAGGGGTGGCATCAATCAGAGCCCACCTCAAGTCTGTCCTGCCGGAAGGTGGGATGATGATCCTGCCTACTTAAAATGGGAGGCAGAAATGAAATGTCCAGTTATGGTCTGTTACAGTTCCAGTCTCTTAATGAACAGATCCAATGTGGAGACGAAAATGGGTCTGCTGTGGGGCACGTCAGGTGCTCCCGGGGCTGGTGGCCTTGCACAGCCACTGCCCACTCTTATCAGCTGAGACCCTGTGAATAAAAAAGCAACAGATAAAAAAGACAAGTCAGAGCCCAAGAAATGAATGAGATTATCTCAATGGAGTCCCTTCCCTTGGAATGGGACAGTGTGAAAAGAAGTCAAACAGGTCTCGAAGTCACCCAAAGCTTTGTGATTTTGCTGCTTGCTGTAGGAGAGCCTGTGCTGTTCCTGACCCTTGCATCCCCCCCAGAGAGAATGTGGTGGCTATAACTGTGTTTGACTTGCTGCCTAGAAGGCGTCTTTAAAATCAAGACATGCTGAAGAAGTGCAGGAGTCTTCCTTGGATTCTGATGCTGCGTGCCCTCCATCTCCAGTTCAAGTCCTTCCCGGAGATGCTGACAGCAGCCTCTCTGGCCAGAACAAGGAGGACTCTGGTGGGGCACTTGCTGGGAATGAAGTACTGGACAAAGACTGTGTTGAGGTGGAAGGTGATGTCCCTGCAGCTGAGGAGCTGCCCCAGTCTGTGGGGGAAAGGAGCACAGCAGGGATGGATGTGCCCAGTGGTCCTGAACAGTCTGGAGCTGCATCTGTGGCTGTGGAAGGTGCCGAGGCAGATCAGCTGGGAAGCCTGGCTGCCACTGCTGACACCGTGTCCTGTGGAGAAAAGATAGTGGATGAACTGAGGGAAGAGGCAGCAGCTGATCCAAAAACAGAGAGCAGGCTGGATGCTGGTGAAGTAAGAGACCTGCCTGCATGGTTTGGGCTTGGTGTTGGCTCTTCCCATCGTCTCATCAGGCTCTGACTCAGGAAAGCTCTTGGAGCACTGTCTTGTTTCCTGTGAAACCAATGCAAGCGCTTTCCTGGTCAGCAGGGTGTTCCTGGGGGGGCACAAGTGCTCTGAATTTCCAGATTGGCCTTTCAGGAATCGAGCTAGGCAGTCATTCTCTCCTGCACACACCAAATGCTGTCCAAAGCCACCGACAGGCAAAACCCTCAACTGCGAGGGGTGTTTTGAGTCTTGGAGGAGAAATAGTCTCAGCTTCCCGTGCTGCCGTCTGTCCTGAGCGAGCAGGTTTGCTGATGGAGCTCACACCGAGCCCAGCTGTCCATGCTGCTTTGTTTCTCTCCTTCTGTTGTTTCTCTCAGCTTTCTCAGAGCTGGGGCAGGAGTGTGTAAAGCGAGTGCCAGCCGTGAGATTCGCGCCGGGAGCTGCGAGGTCGGAGCGGGGGAAGGATGGAGCCTCGGGGCTGGCTCTGGAGCTCTCTCCTCTGAGCACAGGACCTCCCAGTCTGCCCACTCTGGGAGGAGAACTGGCCACAGCCCGCTGCAGACCCGGGGGGGGTTGGGTTGTGCAGTCTGACAGGAGCCCACTGAGTGTCACAATGGCCTGGCCCCGCAGCTGGGCTGCCAGACAGACACACTGTCTGCTCGTGGTCGTATTCCAGAATAGAATATGGGTTAGAATATGGGATCTGATGAATGTTCTCTTTCCAATCTGGCTGCCTTCCTGCTGATTTTGATGATTTCTCTAGTTCATTGAGGCGTAATGTCTGTAAGAAATGATAAAATACAAAGCTGAGCCTGGAAAACGTGCTCTGTCCTGAAGAGCTCAGAGCTGACAGCATTGCTTTTCCAAACCCTTACCTGTGTGCTTCTGCACCTGAGTTGTCCTGCTGAAGTTAGCAGGGCCACGGGGTGTTCCTACTGAACAGTTCCATGTGGCTTTGTGATGGTGGGAATGTAGCAGCCCTCACTGCTACCTACACTCCTTAGGCATGGCAAGAGGGGCTTTTAAAGTGCTTTTAAGACTGGTACTGTTCTCTGTGATGGGCTGGGAACTCTAAGAGCCACGGAGATCCTTGTAGATGGAGAAGAAGCAAGTGCCTTTTATTAGGGATATTCAAAGAGCACTTCTTTGCCCTCCCCAGTCCCATCTCCTGCCCCTGCCCTCCTGTGAATGTGGTGTTTTGTGTTTGTCTTGTGGGTCACACCCTTCGTGATGTCCAGTCACCTTGTCCCTCCCCGGTGTCAGAGAGACCAGATTTGTGTTCCCAGTGCCAGTTGTCATGTTGGGAATGCCCAGGTGGTAAGACACCTACAGGCTGTAATGTGTATCCTCCTCTCAGCTTTCAAAGGCATCTGAGATCAGTGGGGAGGACTTGCGTGTCTCCAACTGCTCCAACCACCGAGAGCTGATTCAGCCTGTGGTGAGTCACCAAAAACTCCTTGTCCCTTGGATGTGGGGCTTCAGGTTCCTCTGGGATGGTGCAGCCGGGGGAGTGCTGTGCCCACCCCTTGCAAGTGCCCTTACAGCTGTGGCACAGGCCAGCAGTGTCACCCTGCACCTCGCAGGTTGGGTCTGTGGGTGAGGTAATATCCCTGGAAAAGTAGGTCACATAGAGCTGGGACTGTATTTGGATAACTGCAAAAAGGGAAAATAATAAGCAGTTTAAAAATTGTGCTTTAAGGGACTCAGCAGCTTTTGCTAAGGGGGGGTGTGTATGTCTGGGAGACCTGGCTCTGGAGGGTGCCTGTGGGAGAGCAGGCAGGAGAGAAGCCCCGAGATGGGGGGAGATGCCCATCAGCATCTCTTCATCTCCACAGGAAGCTGCCATTGCCATCTGCCAGTGGGAGCAGAGGCAGCATGGCCAGCAAATGGCTGAGAATATCATTATTTATCGGGGTTGGTACAAGCCCGTGTTGGCAAGTGGCTCTGCCTTGTGCAGTGCTGGCTCACGGGCATGTGTGTGCACACTCTGCCCTGTGCAGCCAAGTGCAAGGACCCCCACAGCCTCTGCCAGGAGGGGAGGATTGTCCTGGAGGATGAATAGCTTGTGGCAGCTGACTTTTAGGAAAAAATAGGAGGAAATGTGCAGCAGTATCATAAAGGGGAGCAGTAGAGGCTGGGGGATGATGTGTGCCCTTTGAATGTACCATTTGCCACCCTTGCCTGCTGTGGTTGATGTGGAAGGGTGCACTGGGAGTGTGACGGAGCTCTCAGTCCCACACTGTCCTCCCTGTGTGGCACTGATGTATCTGGACCTCACAGGGAGGGTTTCCTTAGGAATCCAGTGAAGGGAACTGCTGCTGACCTGCCATCAGTGGGGTGGGGAGTGGGGATTCCAAGCCCTGTCAGGATTTTGGTCTCAGGATCTCTGTCAAACCCTGTGTGTTCTCATCAGACATTGATCCTTTTCTGCTTTCTTCTTTAGGAGCTGGGCTTCCAGAGCCAGCTTTCTGAGGAGGTATTGGATGCAGGGGCTGTGCCTCGTGTTTTGGACAGCTCTGTATGCAAGGTGAGTTCTGTGTGTGTGATCAGGGATGATCTGTGGACAGGCAGGTGAAATACTGGGGTGTGATGCACTAACACTGTGATGCTGCCAGTGTAAAGGCTTTGCAGAGGTGAACAGGAGTGATGTGTGAAGTGTCAAGGGATCAGAGCAGCACTACCAGTGCGTTGTTTTTTCTGCAGGGATGAGGTGCACATAAAGAACCTGAGCCTTGAGTAGGGCATGGCTTCAGGGGTGCACACATGCAGGCTCCCCTGTGTGCTTTCCCTGCCCCAATACAGGTGTCAATAGATGGCTTTCCTGGGGAATGATGAAAGTAGAGTCTATTTTACTTTCTTCTTTTGTGACTATATTTGTCCTTTTCTTTCTCTTAAGCAGATAGGAAGGATTGTGTAGCAGAACAAGATAGAATCAATGGGAGGAAAAGGAGGTTAACTCCCTCTGACAGATTTTGGTAGAGGGAAGCTTATTTTTAAGCGTTTGGTTGTCTTGCCTGCTTTCATGTAGAGGGGAAAACGGGCTCCTTTCAGTGAGGCTGCGTGTGTGTGCACGTCTGTGCTCCTGTATTGTGTTAGCCTGGGATGTAGCAATGGCTGGGCAGTTCTGGCTGAAGGTTGCTGTGCACCTTGGGTTTATCCTTGTCTTCCCAGCACGTTGCTGAGTTGCCTTCCTCAGCCCCACGTTCCTCTGGAGCATTCCTGCTCCGTCTCAGTGCGGTGTGTTGGCTGGGAACACAGTGGAGGGCAGGATCCAGCTGGGGTTACTCAGCCTTGAGCTGATTGTGAGTGATCAGCTGCTCTGGAGGAGACCCTGAGTGGCAAACTCCCCACCTGTCCAGCAGAGAAGAGCAATCGGGTTTGTAAGGTTGTGTCTGGAGAATACACCTGTCCTCTTGTGCCTAATAATGAGCATAATCAGATGTGAAGGGAAAACAAAACATATGCCTGCTGTGTTCCCCCTCTCCCTCCCTGCAGCGCAGGCACTGTGCATGCAAATGCTTGTTGGAGCAGCCACGTTGGAGTTTATTACAGCCCTGTTTGGGGAGAGCTGGGTGTGAAATGGTGCTCCCTGCAGAACTGCAGCTGCTCTTTTGTGTCTGTACACAGAGGCTCGGCTGGAACGACTCTGGTTGCAGGAATGTGCCTACTTCCATGTAAGGAGCTTGCCTTGCTTTGAATATGTTGGCAAAATACCCTGTCAAAAAAAAAAAAAAANCAGAATTGGATGGTTTTTGGTCGGTATGTTCTGGCAGGAGCTGTGGTGGCTGCAGAGGCTCTGTGGGATGTGTCCTGCTAGACCTGGCTGCTCTGCTGGCAGAGGGAAGGCTGCTCCTTCCCACTTTCACTTACTGAAAGTCCAAGATATAGAACTGTAGAATATAAAATATCCTGAGTTGAAAAGGACCCGTGAGGATCACCAGGTCCCATTCCTGGCCCTGCCCAGGATGCCCCAACAATCCCACCCTGTCCCTGAGAGCATTGTCCAAATCCTCCTGGAGCTCTGGCAGCCTTGGGGCCCTGACCACTGCCCTGGGGAGCCTGGTCGGTGCCCAAACATGAGGGGAAAAAAGGCAAACCTGTGTCTGAAGTGCTCAGTGCTGGCACCCCACTGTGCCAAAGGGGGGTGGTGGTGAGGAGTGGGATGCAGGCATGATTGAGCTGATGTGAGATCCTCCTGCTGAGTCCCTCGGGATCTGTGCTGTGCAGAGGGAGGAGATGGCCCATTGTCTGTCACTCCTGTTCTTCACACAACCGGTTTTGTGTCCTGAGCATGAGGTGTCCTCTGGGGACAGCAGCTGGGCAGAAAACTTGAGCTGCTCGAGGTATTGGGACTCCTTGGGATCCTGGGGCAACAGGAGGGGCAAGTATCTGACAATTCCACAGGCAAGGCTTAAAATCTTCCCTGTTTCCCTGCAGACATGTGCTATCTTCCCCTTCCAGATGTGTCCAGAGACTCCTGCAGCCCACGATTCCTGGGGAGGGGCAGCAGCAGCCCCGTGCCTGGGCTCAGCAGTGGTGCCCTGTGACTGCTATCCTTGCCCATTTGTCTGGCTCCTTCCCGTTCCCAGGCAGCGGTGACAGAGCCCATTTTGAGCGAGGAAACATTTGCTGAGCTCCTCGTTCCTGGGAATTGGAGTCATTAGTTACAGCGGGGCAGGAGGGAGGCTGGGGGGCGGGGGGCTGTGGAGAGCTCTGCCCAGGCTGATGTGATGGAAGGTGACAGCACTTGCAGGGAATCCTTCTGCTGTTTGCTCCACTGAACATTTGCATAAATTACTGCTGTTTTAATTCCATGTTGTTTTGGCCCTGCTCCACATACAGAAGGGGCTGGACTCACCTGCTGGTTCTGTGGTCACCAAGAATTTATGAATGGGCTGTGCTTTTGGGGACCTGAACTCTCAGCAGGGAGGGTGATCCCTCACTGCCTCTCGTGGAGCTGGCAGGTGAGGAGGGAAGTCCTTCCCCCTCCCCAGGTGAGCTTTGCACTGCCTGCTGAGGGGACAGAGATCTGGGAGCTGGCAGGCAGGGAAAGAAGCAGGTGATACTATTTCACACTCAAATATTTGCTATTCCTCTTTCAAATATTTACTGTGTCATAAATAAGCCAGCTTGAATGCTCAGTGCTCTGCTGAGGGGGCTGGCTTCCCTGGCAGCACCCACCCTGGTGTATCCTAGAGTCAGAAATCCCTGGAGCAGTGACTCTGTGTGTGTGCTGCCCTTCACAGCCTGCCCTAGAACCAGGATGGGAGGCAGGACTGAGCCTTGGTGTGATTCTGGTCCCAGCCAATACATCAATTTGCTTTATGGCCATAGCACATTACCTTTGTGTGTGACATTTCTCTTTTAGGGGATTTTTGCCCTACATTTTTCAGGAAGTTTGGTGTTGCTTGGGAATGTAAAATGACCTTCAGGTAAAAGCCAAACCTGTGTCCGGAGTGCTTAGTGCTGGCAGGGAGTTCATCTTCTGTACTGAGAGAGCTGAGCTCCCAGGCCTCTCATTTTGCTTCTGGAAGCATTCCTGTGATATTTGGAGCCCCTTGGTTACCCTTGGGAGAGGAAGCTGGCACATCCAATGCTCTGGAACAGCCTGTGGGTGCTGTGTGGTCCCTGGGCTCAGAGCTGATTCTGTGGACCTTCAGCAGAGCCCCTGCAATGTCTTTGATGGTAAAGGAGCCACAAACTTCACACTGTTTGCTTTTACCTGCAGGCCCAGGAGCTGGGAGAAGAGGAAAAAGGCCAAAGCAAAGCCAGTGTAGAGGAAGAGCAAAGCAAAAGAACAAAAGCTGCTGAGAGGTATGGTACAAACAGAGCAACTCAGGAGGTGTGTGCAGCTCTAGCCTCTGATGCCTTTCCTTCTTTGTCCTCTCTGCTCTGCTTGCTGTGACCTGGACAAGTGTCCTCTGTACAACACCCCGAGATGCTGCAGCTTCTTACTAAACCTCTCCCTTTCCCCCCCCACCTCCTCAGCACTGTCTCAGCAGTACTTCTGACTGGGTGAGCAGTGAAACTGCCTGTCCATCACTTCCTGGTGGCTGCCCCAGCTGTGGCTCAGCCTTCTGTCTCCCTTACAGCTCCCTCACTGCTCTCCAAAGCTCCAAAAGTCACGCTCTTGCCAAGATGGCCTGAACCTGTTAACCCTGTGTGCTGGGCCCTGTGGTGTTGAACCACTGGCTGTTGTCTGATGACAGACTGTTGTGGTTCTGAGTCAGCCCCCAGTTTCAGCACAGCTCCCCACTGGGCAGAGCCTCTACCTGAAGGCTCTCAGGGCCAGCCTGGTGCCTGTTTCTGGTGCCAGCAGAGTCCAGCTGTGATGTGAGCAATTCTCCCTTCTAGACTACCACAGGGATGACCTGCACCAGGTGCAAGCATTAAGCTGTTTTGTGTCCTGGTATGTGGACAGCTCACCAGCTGTTGCCCCAAGAGGAATGCTGGCTTCCAGACCCCCACTTACCACGAGGACTAGGCTGTCTAGGGGAGCTGTTTTCAGCCTGTTTGTGGTGATTTGTTTAAAACTGTGCTGAGCAGTGAGCTCCCTGCTCCCTCGAGCCCCTCCTCCTTGGAGAGCTGCAGTGTGGCATTTACAGATGAGTCGTGTCAAAGCTCTTGGCTTCCACACAGACTTACATGTTCTCCAGGGCACTGGGAACCAAGGAGCTGTTGCCTGTGCCAGGAAAACTCATGAGCAGAAGAAACTGCAGCCCATCTTAATGATTGGCTGAGTGACATGGGATTTGCAGCCTTGTCCTTGCTGGAGCTGTTTGTATGAGAGTCCCCAAAAACATGTTCTGCCCACAGGAATTGTCTCCTTATCACTTGGTACCTGCTTCCCAGCTGAGCATTCTCTTGTTCTCTCTGCCTGTAAAGCTGCTTGTGCTTGCCTTGTCTTTCCTTTCTGTACTTCCAAGATGAAGTAGGGCTGTAGGTACAAACATGCCTGCCAACACTCCCATCTGTAATGTGGACAGCAGTGTGTCAGTGATAAGGGCTGATGTACCTTGGGGACAGTCTCTGAGGACCTGGAAAGAGGGGGATAACCCAAGGAAAGCATCCAGCCTTTTGAGAGTGGCACCCATTACATCCTCAGCTGCCTGTTAGTCTGGTGTGAGGTGGTGGGAATGGTGTGGAGCTTCCCTGTGGCTTTGGCAGCCATGGCTTGGTGCCCGCCTGTGTCTCCTGCATGTCCCATTGTCCCCTGCCTTGTCCACCTGCAGCAGCCACTAGACTGAGCTGAGCTAATCTGGCCTTCTGTCCCCTCTTTTGTGCTGCAAAGTGAGAGGGATCTCAGTGCTTGTGAAACACCAGAGAAGTGTTTCAGTTTAGAAAATCCCGATGGGGAGGAGGCTGCGGTGGCCCCGGAGCAGGAGGAGGGATCGCTGCATAGCCTGCTGGATCCAGAGGAACTTCCCACCCCACAGGACGCGTAAGGGCTTCGGTTTCAGTGCCTGGTGTTGTGATTGTGACAGCTCTTGTGCTTTTTCCCCCCTCTGTGGTGGCTGCAGCTCGCGTGTGAAGCCGGGAGCTGCGGTTTGGTGGGCAGGGCAGCTCTGCGTGCACATCCCAGCAGCTGTTCTGCTCTGAGGGTGCCAAGTGAGCAGCCTGTGCTGGGGAGGGCGAGAACAGCAGCTCAGCCCTCCAGGTCTGTGGCTCAGGACTCTGTGGGATGAGGAAGAGCCGTTTGCCTTGTCTTTGGGAAAGCCTCCTCTGTACCAATGTCGATGCGAGTGCTCATCCTCCCTGAGAAGGAGAACTCTGAGTGGGGCTGGGATACGAGGGACAGCAGAAACCCAAGGAATCACCCCAATTTTACAGCCACTGGGAACATTGTTTGCATTGAAATAATGAAATAACGAGGTCAGAGCTCCTGCCTGAGCCACCATTCTCTGTTGCTGCACTTTTGATGGTATTTGTGGATCTGTACCTGCAGCTCCTCTGTGGCAGAGGAGCTCAGTAGATGTGATTGTGCTGACTTTGCATTCTGTGTCAAATGACACATCAGCAGATGCAACTGGAAAAAATTAGGCAGTGTCTCTTGGGACAAGGTGGTGGAGAAGGAATCTGTGCTGTGGAGACCTGTGTCTCCCCTGTTCTGCTGGGAATTGTGGTGTTGTGCAAACCCGCGTGTGTCGACTGGATCTCCTTTAGAGCAAGAACTGGGGCAAAAGGAAGAACGTGATAAAAAGGTGGAAGTGGCTGAATTGCTCTGCAGAGCAGCCTGATAAAGGACACCTGCTGCAGGCAGCATTATGGGGAGCACCAGTGAAGCAGGATTTTTCCAGAACCCCACTACCTTCCTCTGACTTGTTCTTTTTGCTAATGGCTGCAGAAGTGACCTTTTTTTATTCTGACTCGAGGCTGTATAACTGGGGCTGTTATTTCCCTGATTCCTGCCAGAACAGAAGTCACTCTGCCTTATGCTGGCAGTCTCACAGCATGGTGAGACCTTCCTGCTCCAGCTTTCACTAGCAAAGAACAAAAATTTTTCTTCATACACTAATCTCAATTTTCCCCTCCTTCCCCTTCAGCCTCCCTCAAACCTTCTAATTTTGCTGCTGTCTGTGTTTAAAAAAAAGCCTAATTAGAACCAGATTGGGTTTGAATTTTTTTGGAGTGCTGAGGGCTTTCTGTTGCCTGGATTTGGCAAACTTCCAGCACATTCAGGCTGCAATTGTAGAACGATACCTGGTCCATCAGTAGCACCAGTCCCTGGGCTGGAAGCAGGTACTGATGGCATCTGCTCCTGTGCCTGGCAGCCTGGCCAGGGCTTTGTTGCTGCTAAATCCTTCATGAAGTGAGACTGTGTTGCCCTCACAAGGTGAGCTCTGCTGGGCCAAAAGTCAGGAGTGCTGCTGAGGCTGGGTGTAATTTGTCAGTCAGAGCTTCTTTGGGAGTCAGCAAGAGGATCCAGCAGTGGTGGGCCTGAGTGAAGCTTCTGGAGTAAGTGGCTCTGAGATTTTTGGTTTGGAGTTGATGCTCCTTGGGGGGATGTTGCTGTTCCTTTTGTGTTACTCCATTTTCTGCCACCCTTTTGCCAGAGGACCTTTCTCTCTCTGGTAGGCAACCTGAGAAGGAAATCAAGCACCAGGAGTCCTTGAACCAGCCTGGAGAAGAATCCCTGGAGGAAATAGCCAAGGAGGTGGTGGAGACAGAGCTGGAGCAAGAGGAAGTTCATTTATTTCAAGCAGGGGAGGAGAAAATTCAGCAATTCCAGAAGGAGGAAGCAGAGAAGCTTGATCAGCAAAAAGAAAAATCCCTCAGGTACTTGCCTTTTTTACACCATCTCCTCTGAGCCTTTCCAAGCTGTGATTTCATTGCTGCTGGTCACAGACTCGTGCTGTGGTGGCCACCACCTTGGAAGTGGTGCTGTTTTGTGGGTAAGGAGCAGGATCAAGGCTCTCAGGGAGGAGGAGGAGGAGCACAGGGCTCTCCCTGGCACAGACAATCCTGTGCATGAGGATCTGCACACCTTGGGATGGACAGTGCCCTGGGGTCAGAGCACAGGCAGCCTCAGGAAAGGGTTCTCCAGGCACTGAGAGGAGAGCATCTTCCCATCTGCTGCAAGATGAGCTCTGATTCCATACACACAAAGCCTTTGGAACACAGAACTCTTATGTTTAACCTGGGAGAAGTTTCCAGTTTAGTGCTTGGAGCGTTACCACCTGGCAGATGTTCAGATCCTGGGCTAAATGGTAGTAACAGGACTGGAAATGGGAGCATTAGAGGAGATGAGGTTACCCCAGAAGAACTGTCTGAAGCTCTAGTACTGCATGTTTTACAGAGGGACTTCCAAACTAGGCTTCCAGGAATAGGGCAGGGATGGCTGTGTGAAACCCAGGATCTGACAGCAGCACGGGGAGCTGTGTCCTTTTCCCTGGGGGAATTTTTTGTCTCGAGGCTTGCGTATTATTTTGGTGGACTTGATACTTATATTCTTAGCACACTGAGCAGCCAGAAAGAGCACCTTGACATGAGATGTCCTGGGGATACAGGCTGGGTGTGAAGGAAGATGCAGAAATTGTACCTGAAGGGGAAAAATGTGTAGTGAAAGGTGTCATATGGAAATAGGGAGCTTCCAGATGTACTAACGCATCCAGGTACCTTGCCTGGGAGCCTCCATCCATTTAACAAGAGTTGATTTCACTTATCTGGGAGAAAGAAACCCCTCAAACCTATGATGATATAGAGTGTTTTAAAAACACACTGCTCACGTTTGATGCTGGGGCTGCATCTCCTGTGCCAGCAGCAGGTCCTGCAGTTGTGGGGGAAATGAAAGGTGTGGAGCTGGGCAGGTACAGCCAAGTGGGAGCAGCAGCTGAGCTATAGCCTTTGGGGAGGTGATTGGAAGGTATTAAAGCCTCCTGAACCATTTTTTTGTTCTTATTTTCGTTTTGTTTTTCTGGCTGCTCATCTCTCAGGACTCCAGAAGAAGAGTCGACAAAGGCTTCTGAGGAAGAAGAGTTGTGTGTCAGAGAGGAGGAAGCTGAGAGACTCGCAAAGCTGAGAGCCAAAATCGCCTCAGAGACCGAGGCAGAGGAGGAGAGAATGAGGTGAGAAGTTGTGCTGCCATCCCTGGGGATACAAACTGCTGGTCTGGGAGGAAGGATCTTGCATGCCACCAGCAGCTGCTCAGAGTGGAGGGCCTGAGCTGTTTCCCTGCCGTGGCAGCAGGTCCCAGCCCTGACTGTACAGCACTGAATCCTGACTGCTGTGCTCTTGTTACAAACCTACCAGGGCAGAGCAGGAGGCCACGCTGCAGAAACTAAGGGAAGAGTGGGAATCCCAGCAGCTGATGGAGAAGGAGAGCCTGGAGAGGAAGCAGCAGCTTGCCTTGGAGGAAATGAAGCTGGAAATGAAGGAAGCCCAGCAGAAAGAGATCAGGGAGCTGGAACAAGAGAAGGAACAATTCTTGAACGAGCTCAGGGAGAGGTTAGACAGGGAGAAGAAGAAGGTGAGATTTTATTACCAGCCGGGGTCAGCCCCGAGCTGTTTCTGCTGACCTGGCTGGCATTGCAGTGCTGAATTGTTAAGATTAAATCTCACCTGTATGTGCTTTAATAACGACTCACTTAAAAGCACAAAGGGAAGATGCCAGGTGGGCTGTTAGAGACACGTTGAGGAGGAGAGAACTCCCCCAACTGTTATTACAATGGTGATGAACCACCAATTAGTTAAATAGCCACTTTGAATTTGCAGACAAGAGGAGGATGGTTGTGTGTCTTGCTAAGCAAACCAAGCTCTGTTATCAGATCAGAACTAAATGAAACCACTTTATCGGATCCAAACACCACTTGGGGTACTGTTTTAGTCCTCCAGGGACCCGGGAGTCCTTGAATGGGGCAGTTTCTAGTTTTTTTCAGCACAGTATGCTTGAGATCCATCAAAATCCCCTGGAAGGGGGAAAGCACAGAGAGTAAAGGCACCTTGTACGTGATCCAGTTTGGAAGGGGGGTTACCATTGTTCTTTTTGATGCCGATGGAATTATATTTAATTGCAAATGCATCTTGTACTGGCACGTCCCCACATGTAGAGGTTTCCCAGCAGACTGTTTTACTTGTGCTTCTGTAGGCAGTAGAGGAGCTGGAGGAACAGTTTGCGAGTGAACTCCAGCAGCTGAAGTCTGCAGCAGAAGAGAAGCATCATAAGGTAAAGATGGTGTCCTTAGAATGTAAATTGTTGGGGTTTTTTTTTTTCCTCACACTGTCGCCAAAGGTGGCCAGGGAGGGTGGCATTAATTTTTTTCCACTTCCTAAACGTGGTTCTGGTCTGGCTCAGCATTTGGCCATGCTCCAAGCAGGGGGTGGTGAGACTGCACACACCGGGGCTCTGCCATGCTGCTGCTTCTCTGTAGGAGGGCACTGAACGGATCCTCTCCTAAGGGTGACAAGTCTCTGTGGGTGGCTTTCATGGCAGGTCATTTCCAGCCTGCAAACCCAGCTAGCAGAGACACAGAGGAGCCAGGAGGCTCAGCTGCGTGAAGACTTGCAGAGAGCGGATGAGAAAGTGCAGCAAAAAGCCTGTCAGCTGAAGGAATACGAGCGTGAGGTGAGTATTATTAGTTCACCTTCCCTCTTTGGGCGTGTGGTGAGGTCTGAGAGCCCATGCCCCCTGCCCAGGGGTGACAGTGGTGCCTTAGGGGAAAGGACACCCCTCAGCCTCGCTGGGGTGAAGGTGCTCCCCAGACCACAGCCTGATCCCACTCTGGATTTCAGTCCTTGGGCTCGTGTGGGAGGTTAATTCTTTGAGGGGACCTCTTTCCCTTTCATCCCCACAGCTCAGTGAGCTCATGAGTGAGAAACGGCAGGAGGTGGAAAAAGACCACGAGAGGAGAATGGAGAGGATGAGACAGGAGCACCGGGAGGCCTTAGCACAGATTAAGGAGCAGTATGAGGAGGAGGTACCGCTTTCCAAAGAGTGTCCCATGTGTCTGCTCACTTGGTGGAGAGCCCTGTGTGCCTCACTGAGGTGTTTTCCTTGCCCCACTCAGGAGAGGAAGCAGAGGACGGAGATGCTGGAAAGGCTGCAGAGCGAGACCACGCAGCTCTGGCAGTCCCACAACACTGAGGTGAAGGCTCTGCAGGCAGAGCTGGAAGGGAGGCTCGCTGACTTGAAGCACAGGCACAGGGACAAGGTGAGGAGCACCTCTCTGCCCCTTGGCTGCTTGGGGGTGCCCAGGGTACCCCACACCTCGTGCCCTTGCTACCCTCCACAGCCCAGGGGGACTGACACGAGTAACAGTTCACACTTCCCAGTCTGTATTGTTCTCCTTGTGGCAGAGCTTTGCTGGGTGAGGGAGGAATTTGTGCCACTCTCTCTTTAACTCAGCATCTCCACGCAGGAAAGAAAAGTGCAGGATGCAGAGAACGAGCTCGAAATACGTGCAAAGAGTCTCCAAGCTAGATCAGAGCAGCTCCTTAGCCAGGTGAGTCAGCCTGTTGGGCTCACAGGGGTTCCCTTACCTGTGCCAGTCCTTTGGCTGCTTCCTGATGGGGAACTGTTCAGAAATGCTCAGCCAGGGCTTCTGCTGCTGTCTCAGTTACAGGCACAGCTTCCATCACAGGTCAGAGCAGGGCTAGGCATTCCTAGGGATGCAGCCTCAGGGCTGGTGTTTGCAGTGAAAGTCTGAGCTGTGGGTTTGCTCATTGCTGTGGGAGGAGACAGCAAGTGACTGTGAGAGGGACATAAAACCTGACAACGGTCCTTGAGTATTTTGAAAGGGTGGTGAAACTTAAGCCTGAGCTCTGTACTTCAGGTGCTGCTCAGCATCAGCAGCCTCCTGGCTCTGACACTCCCCTGCTTTCTCACCTGTGCACAGGAGGAGTCCCTGAGAAGGCAGAGGCAGCAGCTGCTGGATGAGGACAGAAGGACACGGCTCGAGAGGGATGTATGTACGGCTGAGCTCTGGTGGGGCTGAGGGCACCACGCTGGAACTGTGGCTTTGAAACAAAAATAAACCATTTACTTCTGAACTGTGAGGCTGAAAATCCCTCCCTCCCCCAGTCTGGAGTGCCACCCTGCTGGGAGATGGATTAGCTCCGATCTGTTTCCCAAAGAGAAGAGAGAGTCCTGTTTTTCCAGGATTGGTGTGCCCCCTGGGCTGTGCAGGCAGTGAACCCTCACGTGCTGTGCATGCCTCTCATTTTGGCATCGGGGAAATGACTGTGAGGGATTTTTTTGTGTTTTCTCCTAGGAAGCTGCTTTGGCCTCTCAGCTGCGCCTGGAGGAGAGCAGGAGGGAGCACGGCAGCCTCCTCGAGTCCGTCCGGCAGCTGCGCAAGTCTCTGGAAGAGCTGCAGGACCAGAAGGCTGAGCTGGAGGCTCAGGTGGACCTGCTGCAGACCCGGAGCCAGAGGCTGCAGAAACGCATTGGGTGTGTATGAGAAATGTCCCCTCCTACCAAAAATAAATCTGCCCTGTGACCTCCCCTGGGGTCTTCCTGACATCTGAGCGTGTTGGGATTGCTGCAGAATCCTGATGGTGGTTTTGGTGCCTGTCAAGGGCAGGGAGGTGATGGGGGGCTGGTGGCAGACTATCAGTAGCTCAGGTTGTGAATTTGGTCAATGGGGTGCTGTGAAAGGGGCACTGAAATGCAAAGGAGAGATTTTCCTGAGGTGGCTGAGCTGCTGGGGAAGGGTGGGAAGCAGTTTGCCATCACACCACACTACCCAGCACTGGTGATGCCTTACACACCCTGTGGCCCTTTCCCTCTTGGAATTTGGAGGTCACTTTGGACACCATTGCAGCCAGGATGGACTGCAGGCTAATCAAGTGCTTCCACTGTTGCCTTTTCCTGTGGCAGTGAGCTGGAGGAAGCAGTCAGGAGCAAGCAGGACGCTCTGAAAGAACTAGAGGCAGAAGAAAGTGTGGAATCTCCAGGAAAGAGAGCTGATCTCCGTGTTGAAGACCTGAGAGAAAGCACTCAAGCTGTGAGTAAAGCAGACTCTGAAGGTGTTTGCCTTGTGAGATCTGAGGTTGTAACTCCCTTGAAGATGCCAGCTTTTGTTCCTTCTGTGTGAAACCATGTGAGATGTGGGGGTATATTTCTTTTTGCTAGTATGTTCATCAGTATTTGCTGATACCTGTCTGTTATTAGTGGGTGGAGAGGAGTGTGAGATATTGGAGTCAAAATACCTGTCTTACTTTCAAATGTCACATAAAGAACACCCCAGGTGCTGTTTTTGGTTCTGGGCAGTCCCATGGTGATGTTATTCCAGGTTTTTGCCTCTGATTGAATTCTTGCAGGGTCCTGGGGTTCTGTTTCCCAGACATTTTTCTTACTTTTTGAAATGTTTTACCTCCTCAGAACTCGTCCAGAGAACCTGCTTCCCCAGCCTCTCAGAGCCACGAGGAAAGCGACTTCCAGTTTGATCCGTGAGTGTGCCAGAAAGGATTTTTGGCTCTGGTTTTCCAGGCAAATGTTTTAGCTTGGATTCACCCACAGTGCACTGACAAATCCTGTTTCTGGGAGGTGCTGTGTGAGGGTGGCAGAGGCAGCCAGGAAAACAGTCCTGCCTCTTCCCTGTAGTGTCCGGAGCTACATCTCTGCAGAAGGGATCTCCCTCAGGAATGCCAAGGAGTTCCTGCTGCGCCAGACCCGCTCCATGAGGAAGAGGCACTCGGTGCTGAAGGCAGCGAGGGTGCAGTGGCGCCAGGACCTGCAGAAGGCACAGGAGGCAGTGCAGGATTCCCACAGCTCCCAGCTCCTGGAGGGCATGCGCCAGAACCTGGAGGAGGTGAGCCCCCGGAGCTTATTCACAGGTATTGGATGTTGTGGCTGCACAAGCAGCCCTGGGATCAATCCTTGTGGTGATCCTGTTGGGTGTGGGGTTTGGAAGTTAAACCCCCTTTTTGCTTGGGCTGAACTTGCTTTTTGCCATGTGCTCTCCTTGCTGTGTACACAGCACTTCCCAAGCTCTCGAGAACTTGGGGGGCAATTTCACTCCAGCAGCATCATTTCCTGTGCTGAGCAGGTTGAGATAATGAAAGTCACCCTAACTGCAAACACAGATCATTTCCTGTCATTCTTGTTTAATTTCCCTCCTCGGCTTGGCTGTTGATCCACTGCAGGAGGCAAAGCACTTGGACAAGATGAAGTCGGCCATGCAGAAAGGACAGGTGCTGCTGCAGAAGAAGGAAGAGAAGCTCAGCCAGCTGGAGTCCTCAGTGCTGGAGGAGGTAAACACCAGCATCACTCCCAGCTGCATTCCCCCTGCCCAGAGCTCTTGGCCTCCTCTCCCAGGCTGCAGCCTTGTGTTCCCTGTGAGGGCTGTTTAGCTCATGGCCAGAGACTGGAGTTTGCCAGCAGAGCTGGGTTTTGAAACACTTTCTGTGAGATCACAGGAGACTGTTGAGTGTGTGGCTGCAGAAAGCAGCCTGGAAAAGAGCCTGGAGACAGCAAAGTCTGGGATGGAGTCTGCTCTCCTGACCAAGGCAAGCCTTGCAATTTCTTTAGCTCTGTCTGAGGCCACGTGGCCTTGGGCAGGGCAGCAGCAGATGGAAGAGCACAAGACCTTTGATGGTCAAGCACTTGTCCTTGGTGCAAAAAGGGAACCCAGCCCTGCCAGAGTTCTGAGCACAAAAAGCATTTAAAGCACAAAAGATGTTGACTCCTAGCAGGGCCAATTCACATGGCTGTTGGATTTGGCCTCTTGCACTTCCAGAGCCCAAGCAGTCTCTTGACATTCAGATTTTGCTGTCAGGGACTGAAGACAACTTTGCCTTCACTTGACCTATGCCTGACTGTGTGGACAAGCTGTAGGCAGATTTCCAGTAGCTTTTATGTTTCAGGGATGATACAGCAGGTTTTATTTTTGTTGTTTTCCTCCTGACCAGCTGTCAGATGAGGATACACTGAAGAGTGCTGCATGCAAGAAGATGGTGACTTTTGATCTGAGTGACTCTGAGGATGCAGACACCACATCCATTGGAGAACTGTGTCAGCCTAAATGTAAGTGCCTGACTGCCTCAGTGTGTTGTGCCCAACGTGTGAGGCTCTAGACCTATTTTGGCTTTCCCTTGCATCTCTCTGATGTTGTTCTCACTTGTACTCAGTAGGGTCTAAAGCAGATGTGGTCTCTGTGCTTGGGGCTGCTCTGTGTATGGAACGAGGTTAGAAAAACTTGTTTCCTGCCTGTAGTGGCAGATAAGAGGGATGGAATCTGTGCATGAACTTGCCTTTGAAATCTCTGTGCTTTACAAAACCTGGTTTCAGCTCTCCCCTCTGCTGCCACAGAACTGTATTGCTCTTCTGCAGGAGCCTGGGCTTCCCCTTCCTCACATCCGTGGCAGGAGAGGCTGCTGCAATTCCCTCTCTGCTGCTTGTGCTTTTTGTTGGTGTTCAGTTGCCTGTAGCTGGAGTTGTGCAGGGGAAGAGAGGCAGGAAGACAGAAGGGTTGGGTTACTTGCACAAAGGCTGCTCTTGTTAGCGCTTTCCTGCAACCCCTTTTTTTCTCTCCTCTCTTCCTTCAGTTGATTTGAGAACGGATTTATGGTCTGTCCCCCAGCTGGACAAGATCCAGCACTTGAGGGACTCTCTGCAGTGTATCACCAGTGAGCTGAACGGGGTCCTGGGTGTCCTGGACTCTCTGAGCCATCACCACACTCCTCTCTTCACCTCGACAGCCCGTGATGGCATCCCTCTTTCCACATATTCCTCCCTGGCAGGCCTGCGGGCAGGCAGCTCGCTGGGGGACCCTCCCAGGGTGTCTTCCACAGACAGGTGGGCCGGGAGCACTGGGCTGAGCTCTAGTCTTTCCATCCCAGGGCGGTCAGTGGACGACATCTTGGCAGAGAAATGGCACAGGTATTTCCCAGGTGAGTCTCCTGTCCCTAATCCATCTGCTTCCTTGCCTACAACTTTTGATTTCTCAGCTCTGCAAGTTTTAACTGTCTCACCCTTCCAGTGCTGGAAGGGCAGATGCACTGGAGCTGCAGATAGGAAGGGTACCAATGGGATAAGGAATGAGAAGCTCATTCCAGAAGTGCAGCATATGGCTGATCCTGTGATCCTGCTGTTGCAGGAAGAGCTGTTGCTAAAGGAACAAAAGAGGAGGCAGTCCTCTTCACTGGGAGTGGCACACAGGGATCACCATCTCTGCTTCCTTAACTCCACCACTTCCTTGACAGGTGGCTCAGCTGTAGGGGCAGTGTGTCCATGGTACAAGAAAGCAAGTGCACCAAGGTATAAAGAATGTTGATTTTGCAGGGGAGCCTCTGTGTGTAATGTCTGTTTTCCAGATGGGATCTCATCAGTCAGTGGGAACACCAAGCCTCTGGACAACAAGCTGGGATATGTACCTGCAGAGTAAGGGTCTTCTTCCTTGAGATATCCCATTGTGCTGCTGTTATTTCTCTGGAATGATTGTTGGATCACATACGTAGCAAGTAGACAACAAAATTATAAATTACATACTAAGTTATACTATTAGCTATTCAGTGCCATGTGCTCAGGTGAGGACGTGGCTTTTTGGTAATGGTGCCTCTTTCTGTAACAGCCCATCATTTTCTCATCATTTCCCACTTGCATTTTTCTCTTTCTCTCACGTCCTACAGTGAAAAAATCCGGCAGTTCCAGCATTCCCAGTTCCGTGAGCCAGGGAAGATGAGCATTGAAGGAATGATTGAGAGCAACAAGAAATGGCTGAAAGGCTTCAAGAAGGACTCAAAAGCGTATCCTTTACCCGGGGCTGGTCTTTAATTGCGTTCCTGCTCCCTGCAGCAGGCAGGAGGAGATGGCAGGAGGTGAGCGAATTGGAAGCAACATAGCATTGAATAGCAATTTTGAGGCCTCGGCCTCTACTTTAGTGTCTGGTTCTGCAAAGGAATGTGGTGTTTAGCAGTTAGAGCATGAGTGACCTGTTTGCTGCTCCTTGAGCTATACTTGACTGAAGGATTCTCCTCCCTTCCTTTCCCTGGTTGTGCTGTGATGCTCTTTAGTGATGCTTCTCTTGTATAAAAGAGCGGTTGGAGATGGTAATGTGAGAATTTAAAAAAAAAAACAAAAAAAGAACGAAATATTGCAGAGTGGGGGAAGAAGGGGGTCTGGTCATGGCCATGGGCAGGCCCTGCTGAGTAGCCCAGGGTTAGGTGAGAGCACCTGGAGACATGTGGACCTGGGTTGTGAGGGCTGGGGTCCTCCTGGAGCTCTTCCCCAGCTCCGTTTCAAGGCATCTTGCAGAATGGGGTTGGATCCAGAGAGCAAGACCTGTCTGTGCTGTTAGCAGGGGTGCTTTCAGGATGCTGTGTCGTACCAGAGTTGTGCTGGGGCTGTTGGTGTCTCCTCCAGCATTCACTGGTAACCAGAAAATCCCTGGGGCCTCCTTGCTGTCCTGAGCATGGTGTGCCTCTGAATTCCCTAATCCCCCTTTAATTCCATTTGACTGGGATGCAGCAGGCTAAATACAGCATGTGTGCACAAGGCTGGCTCCGTACCTCAGTACCTGTCCTGTCTGGCTGTGGTCAGGTGTGTTAATTCCTGCTGTAAGCCAGGCTTTTCCTTCACCCAGCTGCCAGACCTCTCTTCCCACGGGCACAGAAGCCCCCTGCCAGCAGCTCCAGCCCCAGCCTTCTCCAGCTAGGAATGGATGAAAACAGGGAAATTAAAGTGTACCACTACTAAAAGGTGGGATTTTTCTTCTGGAGAGACTGGGGGGGATCCTGTGCAGTCTCCCTGGGGTGTGTTGGGTCTCAGTGATGCCCACCCAGTCATCACTGCTGAGTCTGTGTGCCATGTCCTTGAAAATAAGTCTCTTTGCAAGAAAGTAGAGGAAGGAGGAAGAAAACTTCCCAGGTGGATTCTTCTAATCCTGTAATGTGTCCAAATATACTTTATAGACTATTTAATCCAGCAGTGACATATCAGGGCTTCAATAAATCAACATTTCCCTCATTAGTATTCTAGCAATGGTGAGGCAGAGCTGTGAATCATGGAGGACTTTGAGTAACTGGTCAAGGGGGAGGATTTGAATCCAACTGAGGCTCTGCTGGAGGAAACGTGTCAGGAAATGAGCCTGCACTGATGCCCAGCAAATGCTCCATGGCAGGTGGGCTGTGTGAGCAGGGAGAAGGAGCAGTGGAATGGTGCAGAGTCTGGGGACAAAATCAGGGAATGACAGACTCTTGCTCTTGGGGGTGGGGGGAGGGTGTTCTGCTTGTTGGGGGTGGAAAGCAGTAGGAACTGAGCAAGGAGTGGCTCTCTGTGGCAACGCTGGCCAAGCACAGAATGGCCAGAGCTGCACAGCAAAGCAGCTGTGGGAGCTCTGTTCCCATGTCATGGATGTGCCAATGGCAAGGGGAGCAGGGATGGCAGGAGAGTGTGAGGAGTGTTTGCTGCTGCAGGCACTGCTGAGGAGCCCAGCCCACTGTGAATGTCGAGACAGAGCCCCACCTGCATCCTTCCATGCCCTGGGGAGAGGGATCCAGAGCTCAGCTCAGCAGCTGGGGTCTCCTTCCCTGCACAGGGCTGGGGAGCCCTTGGCATCCAGCCTGGAGCCTGGCCTGGCTGCTCCTGCAGGCTCTCCCCAGGGATCCTGGGAGAGCAGGGATGTGGGATGGGCTCTGAAAACTGGAAAGCTGGCTGAGGTGTTGGGATGAGCAGCTCCTGGATCTCAGCTGCAAGATGGTGGCTCGTGACTTTGCTCACTGCCTGCAGCCATGTTCCTTGGGAATGGCTGTATCCAGAGCGTATCCCAGCACACTGGGATGCACGAGCTGGGAGGGGGCAGATGATGCTGCTCTGCCCAACGGGGGAGGGGTCAGGTTTTGTACTGCTGAGTGGGAATGTGGTATTTGGTTGTCTTTGTCAGTATTTGCTCCAAGCTGACTCTAAATATTTTATGCCTTAAAAAGCTGCTGAGCCACTTGCCATTTTGCCTGATGAGGACGCCTGCACTTC
Organism: Scytalopus superciliaris; assembly: GCA_013400415.1. NCBI lineage: Eukaryota > Metazoa > Chordata > Aves > Passeriformes > Rhinocryptidae > Scytalopus > Scytalopus superciliaris. The sequence continues at coordinate 659,455 of VXBX01005695.1, forward strand.
AAGGGATCCCATCTGTGAAATAATCTTCAAAGCCATTCTCCTGAGATGCCCCTCTCCCTCTGTGCTGTGTGTGCTCCTCGGGTGGGTGACGATGCACAGCCCCCTCCTGCTCTGCTCCTGGGTGGTGGTGTGTGCTGGCACACGCCGTGAGCATGGCAGGGAGTTGTTTACATGCAAATAGAAATATATTTTTGATGAACATCGTTTTAAAACTCTTAAGAATGTCTGTATTTTATATTGGGGTGTTTTTTTTGCTTATTTTCTTAGAATTTTTGTAATTACTCAGCCAGCCTTAGCCCTCCCTGGGAAGGGAGGGATCAAAACACGGGTTTCCCATCTGCTGTTGGATTGCACCAACCCCTGACTGTAAGGATTTTGCTTTTAGTTTCCTGGATACTGAGAGGACACATGGCAGCCCTTCCATTCAGGTATTTTGGAAGGGAAGACCTATGGTTCTCTCTCATTGTGGCCAAAGCTACATCACTGAGTCCACTCTGTGTGTTGGGAGAAGTGTAAATTAATGGTGCAGGGAAATGACATTTTTTTTAAACAATAACTCTGTTTGAAACATGTTCCTTTTTCCTGTTGAAACCTGGGATGCAGCTGTATCTGGTTTTGTATGCAATTAAATCAACATGAGTCTGTTTTGTATGATGGTGATGGTTGTAGCTCTATTTTGTTGTAGCCTTAGATATCCAGCTGTACTTGCCTCTCACATCTTGCTTTTCTCTGGGCTCTCTCATGTTTTGTCTTGTCAAGGTCATTTCTGGCAGTTTCCAAGACCACTTCAGCTCATTGTGGCTTTATTACCATTATTCTTTTAACTATCTGGAGAGGGTAGCAAATGCAGAGACAGAAAAAGCTAAAAACCAAGAGAAGGCATTGTGCTGGAGCTTCTCTCTGGCAACTTGGGATCTGTTAAAATAGTCTAACTAATATAATGGCTGTTGCTGCTGATTTCCCATATATTTGGGAGCAGCCAAGAATTCCCCCAGCAGCATGCTGGGTGCTTCTGGAATCCTGTGGTGGGATTGCTGAGTAATACTGTCCCTAGGAATTAGGGAGGATGGGTGATGTTCTTTTCTCTTCCCTTGGCTTGTTCCTGCCCCCCTCTTGCTTCCTCACAGCCACCTGGAGGACTGATAAGGCACAGGGAGAGCAGTGTGTGGATCAGCTGGTGATGCAGAAGTGGAGGCTGAATAGTTTTGTCCTTAAAAAGAAAACACAGCATCACCAAGCCTTGACTTGCCCCAGTTCCTGCTGTGTATGGTCTGCCCTGCTGTGTCTTTGCCTGCTGGAGAGCTGGGTAAGGATGCTGGAGGTCTCTGATGGCAGCAAATGCTGTCCAGGCAGGCACTTTTGGGGACAGGTCCCCTACCCCACTCCTGAGCATCTCTGAGACGTCCCAAGTCCTGTCTGGACTGTGGGGGCTTTGCTGTGATCCTGCTGGAGGTGGGACCCCATGGAGCAGGTCTGAGCCCAGCCTGGGGGTGGGCTCTGTGTATGTGTCCACGCTCACTGCACTGCCTGTGTACGTGGAGAAGAGGATTTGCTTTTCCTGGAATGCCAGCAGTGTGTCTGTTGGAGAAACTCAGTGATTAGAAGAGCAAAAGGGCAGTGCACTGTTACTTCATCAAGATGAGCTCGAGCTGTAAGCTCATTAAGGGGCTTGGCCTCTGCTTGCCCAAGGAGGGACGTTTCAGTCCCTGGTTGCTTTGGACATCACCGTGCTCTGCTCCCCGAGCTGTGCCCTCCTGGGACAGGGGGAGCCCCTCGGACACCCTGGCCATGCTGGGCACCCTGATGACAGCGCTGTTCTTCGTGGTGAGGGCAGTCAGACAGGTGAGTCTGGGCTGCCCTGGCAGTGGGTGGGATTTATTGCCTTGGTTTTATTTCTCCTCTCTCTAGGGCTGCTCTCCATTGGGACAGAGAGAGAGAGAAGGCAGCAGTCTCCACTTATCCTGGTGGGAATGGCCTTCTGTGCCTGCTCAAACCACCTTGGGTGGGAGGTTTGGGAGCCCCATGGCCTCACAACGAGTGGCTCATCGGGGTGGTGCCAGGAAGGTTATTGCATGTGGAGGAGCATCAATTTCTGTTGCTCTTCCCCTTCTTTCCTGTCCTCTTAACCTGCTGCAAACCCTTTCCGTGTGCAGCTCGGGACCAACCTGTTCCGTGAGGAGCCCCTGCCTTACCTGGTGTACCAGCCCCTGCCCTGGCAGGTCCAGTGTGTGTCCCAGAGCCGCCGCACCAGCCGGGACAGCGAGGTGAGGGCTGGGGGCAGTGCCAGGGCAGCTGGACTTGGGGGGTGGCACTGCCTGCTGCTAGCCCAGGCAGGCTGCTCAGAGCAGAAGGTGTGGGCAATACATCCGAAATACAGAAAATAAGGTAATCTCAGGAGGTGGGATAAGCTGAAAAAGGCAGGGGAGGTATTTGCAAGCAAATTCAAGCTTGTTTTTAGGAATGGAAATATCTCCTAGCAGGTCTGGCATCCCAGGAGCTGCGGGTTCATAGTGCAGTGGCTGGGTTGGGGGAAGCAAACCCAGCAAGCCTGGCTCCTGGTTGGTTTGAAATGCAGATCCAGTGAGGATAACCTGTGCCAACATCTATCTCGAGGCATGCCAGCACATCTGAGTTTGGATAGAAAATTCTTTCCTGCCTCTCCTTGGACATATTTTCACAAATGCAGTTTAATTAATCAGTGCTCTTTAACAACAGTAATCATGTTCCAGTTTCCCAAAGGGAAGGGACAGGGGGAAGTGTGGTGGGGCTAGTCCTGTCCCTTTCAGAGCTTCCTAGCTGGTCTGAAAGGGACTGTGCTCACTGCCACTGCCTGGGATATAAATGACTTTTTTTTTCTTCTCTGCATTTCTAGAGAGGCAAGAGCTCCCGGAACAACAGCATCTACTCACTTTTTGGAGAGAAAGGTGAGTATGGAGCAGGCAGGGAGGCAGTAAAAAAAAAAAAACAAACCCACCCAGGTAAACTCAGGTCTGGGACTGTGGATGCAGCAGGAGAGCAGGCACTGCAGCACCTGTATTCTTGGCCTTTTCCTTCTTCCAATAATGTGTCTCTGTGACATTATTAAGGGGTATTTGATGATGAGATATCTGTTAATATGTGTAGTATCAGCCAGTGAAGGTCCCAGTGATGCACAGCTAAATATATAACAGCACACGTGTGTCTGTGCAAATCCCTCTCTTTGTGAAACCTGCTCCACTCATGTAGGGCCATGCTGGGGGGAACAGCTCACCTTCCTCTTCTCCTTGTTCTGGCAAACCCACCTGGTGTTCACCCCCCTTTCCTCCTTGCTCTGGTCTCAAAGGCTCTGCCCCTCTGCTGAAGTCAAGTGCTCAGCAAAGAGGATTTTGAGCAGTTCTATTCTTGGTGCCAATCGGATAAGGGGCAGTGGGGGCTGGGTGTGTTGCTGCTGTGACATCCCCTCCTGGATGATGGATCCAGGAGCTCTGGACCAGCCTAGTTGCTGTTTTGGGGGTTTCACTGCCCTGCAAAGGTGCAGGTCCCCAGGCTGACAGTGGGGACAGGCTCCTTGGGCTGGGTGTGTTTTCTGTGGAGCTTTGGGCAGCCCACACAGCTGGGGCTCACCCTGCCAGGCACAGCAGTACCTGCCCTGTGGTCCTCAGCCTCTGCCCTTGGGTTTGTGCAGCAGGCAGGATTTACAGCTGATGGTGTGTCTTGTTAAGCAGGGCAGGAGGGAGCCTGTTTCCAATGTGGACTCCTCTTATTTATCTTTTTACTTTGCAATTTCTTTTAGGCTGTGAAGGGAAATGGGTTCAGGTGACAGTGGTGAGTTTATACAGCAGCATCTGGCCCCAGGATTCCTGATGGCTGCTCGGGGGGTGCTTAGCAGTGACACACTGGCTTAGAGGAGCACTGCTGAGTGGCTTTGATGCAGTTCCTGTTGAATTTCACAATACTTCCCTAATGCCACATTAAGCAGGAGTGGGGAGGGCTCCCATTTGTCAGCGTGAGAGCTTTATTGCTGTACAGTGCCGGGCTTTTTTTCTAATCTTATTTGTGTGTGCGAAAGTAAGTGAGCATCATACGTGGTGATTAAACGTGGGGAAGCTGCTGTCTTTGGGGAGTGGAGCTGTGTAAATAGAGGGCTTAGCGCTGCCAGGGAGGCTGGGCTTGGCTTTGCCTCCTGTTCTCTGCTCCCTCTGCCCTGGAGATGTCTCAGTGAGCCAGTGGAGTTATGGTTTTGTGGTCTGAGTGTTCCAGCCCCTTTGACCTCCCCAGAAAGGAAAGATGTCCTGTCTGGGAGCCTGGAGAATGGGGAGGCCACTGATGCTGTGGGGATGCTGCCAGAGCCTTGCCCTGCTCTGTGCAGCCTCTTCAGGGCCGCCAGCACTGCCTGTGCTCACTGTGATGCTCTGTTGTCACTCCAGGTGATGTGACACCTGATGCCAGCAAGGAGAGCAAGTTCTTCAGTGACCCTTCGGAGAGGGCAGCCATCACCATCCAGACCCACTTCAGGAGGTACCAGAAGCAGAAGAAGGAAAAGAAGTAGATCCATCAGCCACCTGTGCCCTGCACTGTCCCTCCTGTTTGTCTGTTCTGTACCCCAGAGACAATTTGAGGCCGTGGTGACTGTGAACCTGCCCCCTGAAATGTAGCTCTTGGTGCCAGGTGTAGGTTCTCTGCCCTTGTGTTGGTCACTGCTCAGAGTGAGTTTTCCATCCTGCTCAGTCCTTCCCCAGACAGCATTGCCTCCTGGGCCAGGGCACAGCTGGAGAGGGGCTGTTGGGGATCGTGGAACAGGGGGTGATGCTGCAAGCCTGTCCTTGGCCAGCCCTTGGGTCATGATGAGTGAGTGCCAGCAGCTGTGTGGGTGGGAGTGGGGCCCTGCACAGCTGATGGTGGTTGTGCTGGCTGGTCTCTGCCCAGCTGGGGCTTGTTTCGCCCAGCACTAACCCTCCCCTGCACCTCTGCCTCCTCCACTCTGCCTCTGGAGCCCGGTGGAACAGCTGCCTTTGTCCCCTGCTCTGGGTGGACGGCTGGCAGAGGTGCCAGCAGTGTCCAGGAGCCAGCCTGGAGTGGGAATGTCACCAAGGGGATGTGCTGCAGGCAAGGAGGGCAAGAGGAGCCGGAGCTGTGAGCTGATCTTACTTTTTTTTGGGCAGAACTGGTTGGGGTGTGCTGGGTTCCAGGGCAGGTGTGGGGTGGAAATCTGTCTCCTGAGGCTGAACATGCTTTCCTTCCCAAGACAGCCCTCTGGTAATGCTGGTCTTTGGGTTACAGCCCACCCAGGCCCCCTGGTCTGGCCTTTTGGTGCAGGAAAACTGAGAACAGGGACCTGCTCCTGGTCTGGCAGGGAGAGGACCCCAGGAGTGTCTTGGGTCTGAAAACCTGTTTCTGAGTGCTGGTGTTTGGAGCTCTTGAGAAAGAGGGAATATGAAAGCATAGAGCTCTGGGCCAGGAGAGAAACAGGAGATTTGCTGTGAGGAGGTGCTGGGGGATCTCTGGGATGGGGGGCAATGGAGGGGCTGCTGGCTCAGAGCCCTGAGTGTGGTCTCCAGTGCTGCTTTTCTGGGCCTGCTGTTGGGTTTTCCTGTGCAGAGCTGCTGAGCTGTGCCCCAGGAGCCCTTTGTTTTTCTCTCCAGCCATAATTATCCTCAGCTGTTCTAACCAGGGCTCTGTCTCCAGCTGCCTCTACTTACTGTGAGTGCTGGTGTTTGGTGTCTGGACTCTGTGCTTGGCTGTGGTGGCACCCAGTGCTGGTGGCTCTCCTCTGGAGCAGGGCTGGTGACACTGGGTGGGTCACTGGGGTGGTGGGGGCAGCCTGGGCTGGCTGACACTGGTAGATGTGTGTGGCAGGTGTCCTGGGGTCTGTCTGGAATGCTGTGCAAGGGAGCTGGTAAAAGCAGACCTGAAACAAAACTCTGGATTCCTGAGTGTGAGGGGGTTTTCTCCATGTGCTGTTGAAGGCAGAGTTTGGCTGGTGTGGCTTCAGTTCACTGTTCTCCTCTAAATCCTGCTGTTGGCAAAGGGCAATAGGCTTGCTGGGAGCAGGGGGGTGTTTGTTGGGGTCTCAGGGGTGAGTGCTGGAAACTTGGGCTGTGTTGAACTATGCAAGGCCAGGGCTTGTGCCTGCTGGGGAAGGGAAGGGGGAGAATCCTTGCTAAGATGTAGAAGGAAATCTGTACTAGGCAATTCCAATAAAGACGTAATAATCTCTGTTAATCTGTACCTCTTTTTATCTTGCTAATCTACTTACTCTTAACAGCTGAACACGCTTGCCTTTTCTATTTCTGATTCTAATTTCTCTTCTATTTCTATTCTGAGCTTGGGATTGGCATTTTGGAGGTGCTGCCTGGTGGTGACCCTGCTTTAAGATGGGACTGGGCACTTGCTTTTCTTTAAAATCTCTACCATGTAAAGGTTTATAAGTCTAATGTACTCTGAATTGGTTTTGAAATCCTTACAAAGTTGCCTAAGAAATGCTGGTTTGCTGGTCACCTCTTGCTGTTCTTGGGGAGAGACAGAAGGGGAAGGATTGGTTTCCCTTGGTTGTTTGGTTGCTGTGCATTGTCTGAATGACCTCATTTGGCTTCTATGCTCATGTTCTGTTTACAAACACGGTACAAAAATCTGTGTATTTCTTCATGCTAGGTTGGAAACTTACCGTGGTTTTTGTCTCCAAACAGCTGTTAAAATTGAATAAATAGGAAAACTCATGCTTAGTCCCTTAGGAGAGCTGTACAGAGGTTGATGGGGTTGTTGGTGTGAGAAAACAAGTGGGAAATAGCAACCCTGGCATTTGGGGCCCTGATGCCTCCACACCAGGCTGTGTGGGAGAGGTGCCCCTCTCCATGCAAGATGCTCCTTGGCAGAGGTTGGCTCTGAGTGGTACCTGAATAATGGCCAAAAACTATAAAAAATGGGCATAAGAAATTGTCTTAACAGCTTGTTTCTGGAGCCCCAGGGGTGAACAGCTGCCAGTCTCTTGCCAAGGTGCTTCCAGCTCTGCAGGATTTCAGGAGTTACCTTAGTTAGGAAGAACCAGATGGCAAAGGAAGGATCTGCAGACCAGTGTGCCAGCAGTCAGGGTGGGGACTGCTGCATGTGGAAACTGCAGGTAATGACACCAGCAACACCAGTCACTGTATTTCTGTGTGATTTTTTTTCTTTGGGTACTAAAGTTAAAAAAAATAAATAAGGGAGAGATGTTGGAAAAGTGACCTGTGCAGCACTTGATTATAACTGATGAATTAAACCCTGTAAAGAGGGAGGGGGAAAATGAGAGTGGTAGAAACCTGTGTATAGATGCTCCAAAACTGCTAGTTTGAGTTAAAATAGGAAGTGTATCTGTAAGGAAAAAGCTGGAACCAGTGGGTAGCAAGCATGGATATGGAGAAAGGGATGAAAACTTGAACTTATAAATTACAGGAAATGAAAGTGCAGGTAGTTAATTAGACCTCAAATAGCACCAGAAGCTTCTTAGGAAGGTGAAATTGTACTCTGGGTAACTAAAATGAAGAATTAATAATGGCCTGAGCTATTTTTGCCTTCCTGGGATAGCAGAGCAGGTAAGGAGGGCTGACAGCCCCTGGCTCCTGCCTGGGCTTCAGCTGCTCTTGCTTTCACAACCACATGTGAGAGGGGAAGGTAGAACCTGCATCTCTTTGGTGATTTATTGCTGTGGCTGGTGGTGAAAACAAAGAGGAAGCTCAGAACAAATTACAGTGGGAGCTGTGCCAGGCTCTGAGGTGTTTTGCTATGCTGTGGTGTGCCACAATGCCCTGTGTCCTGGGGCACCTGTGCAGTGCTGTACCATGTCCTGTGCCAGGATTCACCACGATAGGAGGCAGACACATCACGATTCACAGCACTGTGCTGGATTTCCTGGGCTCCACAAGGTGCTGTGTTTTGCCACTCACTGTGCTCAGCAGTGATGCTGCTTCTCCTGCTCTCCCTGCTGCCACATCACAGGAGGCCAGACCCTGCTGTGAGGAGTTGCTGTGCCATGCTGGATGCTGGATGTGATGCTGGAGCTGCCCTGCACTTACCTTGAGCTGCCAGAGCTGTGCCACGGTTCCTGGGGATCTGGGCATCAGTTCACCCCTCTGGATGAGCTGGACCCAGGGTTCCTGTCTGGCACTGTGGTTCATCCTGGGCTGGAGCTGGACTTACCATGGACTTGATGATGCTGCTCTCTTGGTGCTGGGGCAATGGCTGGGTTGTCCCATTCAGCTGTGCCATTCTCAGGCCCCTGACCCTCCTCCTGCCCCAGGGGCTCTGCAGGTTGGTACATTCCTTAGTATTCCTTAATATTTAATCCCATGTTTTAGTATTCCTTAATGTTTAATCCCATGTCTCAGTATTTCTGTGCATTGACTGCCCTGGGCTGTCCCTCTCCATCCTCATGCCCTGCTCTGCCTTAATTCCCTGCTCACTTAACAAACACCCACGTATAAACATAACCTTTATTGCACACAGCGCTGGGTTTTTTTTCATAGAAAAAGGTATTAACACATAAGCATTTGCAAATTGAAGCAACTCCTGCTGTTTTCAGAACAGTAAAATAGCATGCAATGTCTCGGAGACGTTCCTTTTTAAAACCACCGACAAGATCAGGGAGAAAAAGAAAAAACAAAAAAAAAAGTCGCTGAGTCTTTCATTGTGCCCCTTTCAAAATGATGTGAAATATATATATGTTTACATATATATTATATTTTTTTAAATCTGTAACATCAAATTCTTTGTGCCCTGGTTTCTTTTTCTGTTCGGAGAAGAAGAAAATAGCTTCATTTTTATACAAAAGAGTCCGTTATGTACAAGTTTGTTAATTAAATATAAACGGCGCAGGGAAGAGGGTAAGGGGGGGGAGAAAAACGAGCAGCATCCGGTTGGGTNGACGGGGGGCTCGGCCGTGGCAGGGGGTGCCGGCGCGGCGCTGGCGGCGGGCGCGGCGCCGGTCGTGCCGGGCATGGGGAGAGTCCTCTGAGGTAAGGTGGTTGCGGTGGAGGCCGGGGGAGGCAGCCCCAGGGGCTTGGCGCCGGGCTCCAGCGTCATGTGCCGGGCTTGTGCGTGGTACGCCCGGGCGAGGTTCCGGATGGAGGCCTCCCTCGGCGGCACCACCGGGCACGGCTCGTGCGCGTCCGGCTTGCGGGAGGACGGGG
>VXBX01005695.1:668623-786878 GCA_013400415.1 Scytalopus superciliaris
TGTCCCATTCAGCTGTGCCATTCTCAGGCCCCTGACCCTCCTCCTGCCCCAGGGGCTCTGCAGGTTCGTACATTCCTTAGTATTCCTTAATATTTAATCCCATGTTTTAGTATTCCTTAATGTTTAATCCCATGTCTCAGTATTTCTGTGCATTGACTGCCCTGGGCTGTCCCTCTCCATCCTCATGCCCTGCTCTGCCTTAATTCCCTGCTCACTTAACAAACACCCACGTATAAACATAACCTTTATTGCACACAGCGCTGGGTTTTTTTTCATAGAAAAAGGTATTAACACATAAGCATTTGCAAATTGAAGCAACTCCTGCTGTTTTCAGAACAGTAAAATAGCATGCAATGTCTCGGAGACGTTCCTTTTTAAAACCACCGACAAGATCAGGGAGAAAAAGAAAAAACAAAAAAAAAAAGTCGCTGAGTCTTTCATTGTGCCCCTTTCAAAATGATGTGAAATATATATATGTTTACATATATATTATATTTTTTTAAATCTGTAACATCAAATTCTTTGTGCCCTGGTTTCTTTTTCTGTTCGGAGAAGAAGAAAATAGCTTCATTTTTATACAAAAGAGTCCGTTATGTACAAGTTTGTTAATTAAATATAAACGGCGCAGGGAAGAGGGTAAGGGGGGGGAGAAAAACGAGCAGCATCCGGTTGGGTTGGCCCTACACCAGCGTGTAGGACTTGGAGTAGGCTCCGGCGCCCTGTTTTTGAGACCTGCCTACCCCCGACGTGCTCATCTCTAGGAGTGAGTCCCTGGAGCCCCCCACTTTGGAGTGCGTGGGCACCCGCGTGTCGGCGGCGCTGGCGACGGGGGNACTTGACGTACAGCGGGAGGTTGCAGTAGTCGCCTGCCAAGGGAAGAGGAGGGCGGGTGAGGCTCTGGAGTGACCCTCCTGCCCGCCCACCCCTTGTCATGGTGGTGTTGTGTTGTATGGAACGCGCTGTGCCATACAGAACGTGTCGTGGCATCATCCCAAAATTGGCCTCCTCTCCAACGCAACGGTTGGGACGTGTCAAACTCCAGTGTTGGCTATACTGTCCCATAAGGTATCATAGTGTAATGCTATTAATTGTATTGTAATGTATGGAGTGATAAAGTGCTATAATGTAATGCTATTGATAATATTGTACTGGATAATAAGGTGCTATAACGTGTTATTTATGTAATTGCTATTAATGCAAGTATTAATGTAAGGCAAACTGTTGTGGTAAATGCTCCTTCTACTCTCTGTACCACCTGTTACAGCCCACAGCAGGGTGATATATAGTATGTTATATGGAAGGCTCTACTTTGCCAAGGGTAAGTAGTGTCTGTGCTGCAATAAACAATAGATTCTGCTATGCTGTGTTATATGGCATCATATATAGTTATTACCTTAATTTAAGGGTTTATGTCTATGTGTGTGTAAGACCCAGCATTGTTATATTGTCTCTTATAGGTGTTGTATTACACTACCCTCTTTAATTGTGTTCTCTAGCAGCTGTAGTACCTTAATTTAAGGATTTATATGTTCTGTAAATTACATTTTTAAGAGGCTATACTTAATACACACTATACTATTTAAAATATACCATAAAAGTATGTGGTCTTATTTGCAGGGAAAAGATTATTCCATTATATTGTGTGCTATATAATATAGTCAGTATATAAATTACCCATGCTCACATATTTATTTCTACTATACAGTGTACATTGGTGTTATGTATATTATATCAAATATTATCCTACACTAATGTCTGTGCTACACCCACCAATAAATAAATCCTGCTAGGTGCGTTCTACAGCATCATATCTAATTGTAATACCTTAATTTAAGCATTTAATGTAAGGATTTATGGCTGTGTATGTATAAGAACCAGCATTATTATATTATCCCTTCCAGATGTTATAGTGTTATATTTGTGTTATAGTGTGTCTGTTTTGTAAACTGCATTTTTATAATACTATTATAATGTATTATAATCTCCCTTACAATACACACTGTGCTATTTAAAACAAGAATGTATGGCATATTTTTGTAGAAAGATGGTTCCATTATCCTGTGTATTATATGTATGGGGAGGAAGACCAGAGAACAGTGATGAATACAAAAGAATGGAAAAGATTATTAAAAAAAAAAAGGAAAAATATCAAGGAAAGCAAAGAAATACTAAAGAATTGAAAGGGAAGGCATAGTAAAAGAAATGGAGGGAAATACCAAAGACTAAAATAGAAAGGGAAAGAAATGTAAAAAATGGGGAAAAATCATGGCAAGGGGAAAGAATATCAAGGAAGGCCAAGGAATACTAAAGAATGGGAAGAAGGAGTAAAATAGAGGGGAAAAATACAAGAATTTGGAAGAAATACTAAAGAAGGGGGAGAAATACCAAGGAACTGGGAAAAAAATAGGAAGGAAGACTAAGGAATTGAAAGGAATACTAAGGAGTTGAAAGAAACACTAAGGAATTGACAGGAGTTCTAAGAATTGGATGGAACACCAGAGGAAACGGGGAACAATATTAAGCAACGGAGAAAGAATATGAAAGAGGGGGAAGGAATACTGAGAAGGCAAAGGGAATACAAGCACGGGAAGGACTCCTGGGGGTGGTGGGTGAGCTCTGGGGCAGGGGAGGGCAGGAGCTGTACATACTCTTGCTGGCGCGGTGAGGGATGGGCACAGCCACACTCTTGCCGCGCTCGCTGTCCTGGGGCTTGGGTGGGGATGCAGTGAAGCGGCAGATGCCGGGCTCGGACGGGGTGCTCATGGAGGTCATGCTGTCAGCGTTGTCTGTGGTGCCCGTGGTCATCTGGTCAGAGGAGCTGTCGGAGATGAAGCACTCGGTGATCTCGAACTTGGCGTGCTGCAGCTGCTCCTCCAGCTTGGCATGCTCGTAGGCGCGTGCCAGCTCCTCGTAGGTGGACGAGGCGCTCTCCGTGGACACCATGCTGTTCCGGCCCTTGTCTGTGGAGGAGATGGCGTGTCACCTACCTGGGAATTTTCCCTGGCTTGGGGAATGCCTTTTTCTGTGGCACTGTCACCGTGGGAATGCCCAGGCTGTCCCCGCTGAGATACAGCTGGTCATCATCAAGGCCAGGTTGGACGGGGCATGGAGCAACCTGGTCGAGTGGGAGGTGTCAACTGCTCATGACAGGGGGTGGAACGAGATGATCTTAAAAGTCCCTTCCAATCCAAACCACTCTGGGATTCTGTGTGTTCCCAGAGCTGGGCAGACCTACCGATTTCAGTTCTACTTTGTGCAGTCACCCTGAACTCACAGTTTAGGGTCACGGCCAGTGACCCTGTGCTCCCCAAACAGGTGGCATACCTGTGTCCTGCGAGAGACTGGCGCTGTAGCTGTCGCTCTCGGTGACCGTGATGCCATGCTGGGAGCCCACTGTCCTCCAGTCCGAGGTGAGGGTCCGCGCTGGGGTGGACGCCTGGCACTTGGTGAGGGTCCACTGGCTGGAGTAGCGGTTGCGGGTGCTGTGCGCAGACTTCACACTCTTCCTCGACACGGGGTCTGAGGCACAGGGGTGACACGGTCACAGTGGGTCCCTCACAGAGACAGTCAGGATGCTGTCCCGTCTCCCCGGAGCGCTGCCTGCTCCTTCTGCTGCTTTTGGGCACAGCCACTGCTGGGGGACAGGCTCCCCCATACCTGCCTCATGCCTACAAGCCCCCCCCCCCCTGCTGCCCCCCCCACTCACTGGTGCCGGGGCGGATGTCTGACATGTCGATGAGGGGCCCTGTGTTCTGGATCAGAGCAGGGTGATGCAGAGAGACGCCTGTGCAGAAGCTCTGGGGGTTCACTGCCTGGCTGAACTCTGTGTCCGTCACTGGCATCGTGGCTTTGTCATCCCCTGTGGGAAGAAGATGGAGCTCAGACCTTTCTCTGTCCAGGAGTTTGAAGTGCCTGCTGGCTCACACTCAGCCCACCCATGGGACCCCTGTCTGGCACTCGGGGGCACAAGGGGATGGGAGGTTTGGCTGTGCTTACCCAGCTGTTTGATGCCTTCTTTGTCCTCGATGAGGAGCTGCACCCGCGGGATGTCAATGTGCAGTCGGGGGCCCTGGGGGGGACCCTTCACCGGTGTGTCAAAGCTGCGGTTATTCTTGCTGTGAGGTAAGAGGGGACGCAGACCCGGCCATTACCGGAGAGAGCCCCGGCGGCTCCAGCCTAGGACAGGCTGGGGATTGCCACCAGCCAGCCCACCCGGGGCTCAGCTCCACCCAGGCAAGCTCCAGTGTGGGTGTCAGGACCCTCCAGCAGGCCAGGGACAACAGGCTGGCTGTGCTACAGAGGCACCGACACAACCTTCGCAGGCCTGAGCACAAGAAGGTCTGAGCCTGGGCTTAAAAGCATCCAGAACCAGCCTCCAGCACCAAGCACTCCCCTGCTTCCCCACCCAGCACCAGCCACAGGCAGCTCTGAGACCCACCTGATCAGCATTTCAGCCAAACTCTTGGCATCTGTGCAAGAAACACAAAAAAACAAGAGGGATTTTTTTTAAGGGAGATGTTTAGGGCACAACGAGGCAGTCCAGGAACACAGCCTGGTCCTGTGAGCTGAGCCTCTGAGCCCCATCTCACCTCGGAGCCTCTTCAGCCGCTTCTCCTTCCTCTTCTTGCGGATGATGAAGAGCAGGGCCACTCCCAGCGTGGCCAGGATCACGGGGCAGGCGATGGTGAACAGCTTCTTCACATCATCCCCCTCGCCTTGGGCAGACTTGATGGGGGGGATGGTACCTAGGGCAAGGCGCAGGCAGATGGGCAATCAGTGCTGCGCGACCCCCCCAGAAAGCCATACCCACCACCCCATGCCCCCAACTCACTGCCATCGTAGTCCAGCGTGGCAAACTGCGTGGTCTCGTTGCCGCAGCCGGCGCTGTTGCACGCCTTCATGCGCAGCTCGTACCAGGTGGCCTCGCGCAGCTCCGTGAGGAACACCTCGCCAGAGCTGTTGGTGCGGAGGCTCTGCCACACCCAGTTGCCCTTGGGGCGGTACTCCAGGACGATGGCGGTGATGGGGCAGCCCCCGCTGCTCCAGCCCTGCAGGTTCAGCCGGGCGTGCGTGGAGTTGATGTGGGTGAAGAGGTGCTGGTCCTTGCTGAAGGAGGGCTCTGCGGGAGAGGGGCTGTCAGGGGGGGAGGTGGCAGGGAGGGGATCGCCGTGTCCCCCCCCCACAGGGACACCACGGGGCTGGCTCACCTCTGCCATGGGTCTTGGCCTCGATGATCTCGCTGATGCGGCCGGCCCCGACGCTGTTCTTGGCCGCCAGCTTCACCTTGTACCACGTGCCACACTTGAGGCTCTCCAGCTTGAAGGAGCGCTCGGAGGAGCTGATGAACACGTCCTTCCACTCCTCGCTGTTGTCCACAGAGTACTGGAGCACAAAGCCTTGTGGGAGCAAGGGCAGAGGGTCACCTCCAGGCACACGGGCTGCCAGAGGGGAGGCGAGGGCGAGAGGAAGGGGTTATGGCTGGCACAGAGCCTGTGGGTACCCTGCGCCCACCTCGGCACATCCCGTGCCCAAATCCAACACAGCCCAGCAGCACCAGGATGCCCATTACATGCCAATTTCTGCCCCACTCTGTGCTCCTGAGTGGTGGTGGAACGAGCCTGCTCTGTCCACCACACAGACCCCAGGCAGGAGCCATGGACAAGAGGAGTGTGGGCACCCCCACCACCTCCTGAGCACTCTGCCAGAGGGCCCCAGCCACACATTGCCCGCCCCCAGCGCCACCAGCATGGCCCCATTGCTGGGTTCCACATGGGAGTGCACACTGTGATTGACTGGTGCGAGGCTATAAAGGGAAAGCCGGAATTAACTAGCTCCCTCGGGAAGCTGCAGGGAAGTTGCTTCTGTCATTGCACGCCGCCTCCTCTACCGTGATGAAGAGTATTAGGAAGCACACTGTGTCCTAGATGAGCAAACCTGTTACGCTGCCACCAACAAGCCTGAAGATGGCTGGCCTGGGCTTCTTGGGGAGAGGCACGTGGAGCTGGGGGGTGAGGGACACAGCACTGAGGACATCGGTGCCCCCCCAGGACACCACAACCCTGACCAAGCTTCCGTGGTGCACTGACACATCTGGCTGTTTTTGCAAGATATTTTGCCAGTTCTCAAATAAAAATAACAGAGAAGAGTAGGCTTTCTGCCTTGCTCTGTGCGTCACAAGCCACACAATGCAGAGCTTACAGAACCACTCTGGTGCCAGTATCACCCGGGTACCAGCATGGGGATGCCAAAGGACCCATGTGAGGGTACTCTGAACACCCAACTCTGCCTTGAGCAAAGCAGTGCCACACTTCTTGCACCTGCCCAACATTAAGGCTTCCCTAAGGATGCTAAGACCTGGACCTTCCCAGCTCTGTGGCCACATGATTCCCAGAGGTGTCAACACCAGCCCTGACACCCCCACACCACCCACAGTACCTGGAACCCTGGTGCCTGCCACTGGTTATTTATTTATTTTGTACGTGCAGCATGTTTTTAATATTTCTAATCCAATTATAACCAAATTTATCAACAGAGTCCGCTGGAGTGAAAGGCTGCTGGCTGGGGAGATTTGCTTGTAATTACTTTCATGCTTTTAATTAATTGTAAGCGAGGTCTCCTTCCTCGCTCCCCGCTCCCCCCTCCGTGTGCAGCTGTTTCAACGTATAATTCATGAGATGAATCAGAGCAGAAAGGAGGCTCGGGAAAGCAGGGATGCTCCTGGAGCCCTCCTGAAATCCTCAGCCTGTTAGGGACAGGGGACAATTCCTGTCCTGGTGGGTTCAGAGTTGCCAAGAGACACAGAGCAGTGCTGGGGCTGGCTCTGGCCACCAGCACCTGAGCACTTACTGACATGCCCTTCCTCAGCTACCTCAGTCCCTGCAGCTTGTCCAAAACACCTCACAAACCCCTCATCAGGGCTGGCAGCCCCTGCTATGAGCTCAGGAGCATCAACCTTACTCGGAGGCATTTTGGAGAGGAGGAAACAGGCAAAGAGACAAAAACATGACACAGCATGCAGGGTGTGCCTGAAAACATGTTCCACAAGCCTTGACTCCCAGGTGCAGAGGCACTCACAGCTCTGGGATGAGGTGCTGGTGTCAGCCCCATCTCCTGTAGCATCCTTACCTCGGATTGAGCTGCCCCCATTGTCCCCAGGGATCCAGGCCAGCGTGATGGATGATGCCGAGGTCTTGGAGACAGTGAGGCGGGGCTGGTCCGGGGGCACTAGGGAGGAGGGAAAGCCCATAAACACCTCACACACACAAAGTACCCCAAAACTGTGCCCCCAAAAAGTGCCAAAGAGACCTCCCACTCCACCCCGAGCCGCTTGTGCAGGACAGACCCTGCTGTGCTTCACCCACCAAGCACTGGGCAGCAATAGCACCCTGACACAGAGGTGGGAAGCCTCACCTTGCACCAGCAGGTTGATGATGATGGTGTCGAAGCCCCAGGTGTTGGTGGCAGTGCAGGTGTAGTAACCAGAGTCCTCGGCTTTCACCGAGCGCAGCACCAGGGTGCCATTGGCCTGGATGAGGCGATGGCCATCCACTGTCACCGGGATGGCAGAGTCCTCGCTGCCAGGAGGGGAGAGAGCACATCAGCTGTGTGTGACAATGCAGCTGGCACCGGCCCCTGGCACAGCTGGCAGCCCCCTCAGTACCTGTCCTTGGTCCACTTGATGGCAGGCACTGGCTCCCCAACAGAGTTGCAGGGCAGCCTCACATCCTTCATCCACGGCGTGGTGACGGTGCCTCCGAAGGAGATGATCTTGGCAGGGGCTTGGGGACAAAGGAGGGGTCACACCCCATGCACAGACCCCACGACACGTAACCCGAGACCACCCATGCTGCATCTCCTCTGCCCGGGGATCACCCCGGCCATCCCTTCCTGCCAGGTGTGGTGCTGCCAAAGAACTCTTTGGGGCAGGGGACAGGTGTGTGTGTGTCCCACCATACCTTTCCCTGCAGGCTCGATGGTGACCTTCTCGCTGATGTTGCCACGGCCGGCGGAGGTGACGGCGGCCACCCAGAGCATGTACTGCTGGCCACGGTTCAGGTGGGCAATGCGGTAGAAGAGCTGGTCGGGGCTGGTCTCGTACTCGCTGGGGGCCTGTGGGGAGGGGGACGGGAGAAAGTGAGACCCCCACCACATCACCCTCCAGCTTGCGCCCCCCCCAGCCCAGCTCCCGAGCAGCGGCTCAGCTCCGCTCGGTGTTTCTCAATGCCGGTGTGAGCCGGCTGGTGTCGTGATTCCTCCAGGGAGCCCGGGCTGGAGCCCGAGGAACAGATGGCTGCGACGGCATGGTTTGTTCCCGGGAAAGGAAAGGACGCTTCCCTGGCACTCGCCAAGCTGCAGCAGGGGACAGCGTGGAGGCAACCCCAACCAGCCTGACTCAAACCCTCTGTGGTCACAGGGAGAGGGCAAGGGGCCCCCAAAACACATGTGGGGTCACCTCCTGCATCACCCACAGAGACTGTCCCAACCCTGCTCTGGCCATCTGGAGAGGTTTGTCTGTGCAAGTGCCACAGACAGGCTCCATCACAGGGGCCAAAGTCACCCTGCTCCAAGCACACCACAAGGGGAAGGGCTGCCCTGCACAGCATCCAGTCATCCCACTGCTGGCACCGGACAGGGATGGGGGCTCCATGACCCCTGTGGCACGGGATGGATGTGGTATTTACATGTGTAACTGTGCAGGTACCTGCACATTTACTGTCTGCACACGTGTGCCCTTGCAGGGCCCACGGATGTGAATGTACCCCAAAGCAGACACACCTATATGAATATTGTATAGTATACATAATTTTTTTTTACCCAAATGACAGTTTTGACAAGATGCCAAGAAAACAATATCGGATCCCAGCGGTTTTACCAGTTGCTTTGATGAAAAGATTATGTTGCCCTGGAAACCAGAGGCTCAGATAGTGAAATGAGTTTGAGAAGGAGCTTTTGATAAGCACTAGTCTGCAGACCTCCCATCAACCTCTCCCTCACCAAGGAGGGATGGGGCCAGGTTGAATTTCTATTTCATTTTCGGTCAGCTGCTGGCATGTTTTCCCCTCCAGAGCAAGCACTGAGCAAGGCAGATGCTGCAGGATGGGAACAGATTGACAGTGGAACCATGCCCTGATGATGGGTGTCCATGGATGCCCTTGGACAACTCTGCAGCACACGGATCTTTCCACAAGGCACTTTTGCTGCTGCCTGGCATCAGCCCTCCCTCCCACTTGGGCATCTCAGCATTCCCTGGCACACCATGGTGACTCCCAACCTCGTCCCCATGCCCATCACATACCGGCTGCCCCGAGCCGGGGCTGGAGCAGAAGATGGTGTACTTCCGAATGATGCCATTGGGCTTGGCTGGTGGCAGCCAGGACACCACCACGCTGCTGGCAGAGGATGGGACAGCCTTTATGCCAGCCGGGGGACCTGGAACTGAAGAGGGAAAAGCATGGCAGAGCTGGTGCTGGAAGGTCTTCAAGGTCTCTGCCCGGGTCGGAGAGGTGACAGCATCCCACTGCAGGGCTGGCATCCCAACCACACACTGGGAAGCAGATGCAATGTTGGTGTCACACCAGCACTGGGCATGTACAAACAGGGACTGGTCTGCCTGTGGGACAGCTCTCTGGAGGCAGGAGGGTTAATTGCAGCCCAAGCTCTGGTTTAGAAATCATGATTGGCTTTTAATGGCCATCTCCTTAATGTGTCAGCACTACCCTGCCCAGCTGCGCCTCCCTCCCAGCATCTGGCACTTTGCAGGACACAGGCCCTGGAACGCTCTGCTACAGAGTAAATGGCATTAAAGTAGGGCAGGCGGGGTGTAAATATTTAAATATCTGCACTTAAGGAAAAGAAAAAAAAAACAGCAAAAGGGAAATGCCCTGCCCGTGGCTGCCCACGGGGGGTTTCCTCAGTGCCAGCAAAAGGCACCCTGGCACGAGCGAGTGGCAGTGCCACTTACTGTCCTCCTTGGTCTGGATGTAGAGCACGCTGCTGCGCACACCATCGCCAGCCTGGGTGTACGCCAGCACCTGCACGCTGTAGTTGGTGAACTTCTCCATGCCCCGCAGCTCCACTCGCTCCCGCGTGGTCGTGATGTTCTGCATCTCGCCCCACTCTGCAGGGAGACAGGACCCATCAGCCCCCTGCTGTCACCCACTCGGGTCCCCCGTGTCACCTGCTCCCCATCAGCGCTCACCTCCATCCATGTAGAGGGACCAGAAGATGACCCGGTACCCCTTGAGCACCCCGTTGAGGGTGCTGCGTGGGGGCTCTGACCAGGAGATCACGGCCACGTCCGAGGTGATGGAGATGGCCCGCACGTTCTCAGGGGGCTGGCTGGGAACTGGGGAGGGCATGGGTAGGGAGGACAATCAGCAGCAGAATGGAGATGCCAGGCTAAAGGAGACTTGTCCCATGCACCCACACGGGATCCCATCCTGCTGCTCCTCCCGCAGCCCTGAGCTGGTCCTGCCTGGCAGTGCTCTGCCTCCAACATGCAGTTTTGCTCCTCCTGGACCACTGAGGTGGGTGTAACCCCCATGCTCATGGTGACAGGGAGTCCACCGGGACTGGCTGGGCTTCCCAGGGAGGGGAGAGCAGGAGAGCTGGCTGGATGTGAGGTAATTAGATCCCATTGCCCCGTAAGAGGTAACTCTAATTTTTACGAGCATTTAAATGATAATACATCACCATAACGATCCTCTTTGAAAATGATTATTGTTTCATATTACTTAGGTGCAAAAATATAAGCACCATGTAATTAGGGACAGAGTATAATAAACTAATACAGATAGTCCGTTTGAACAAAATGAAGGTAATATAATTATGGAAAAGACACTATTGCTAAAACAGGGGCCCTTGAATACCCCGGGAGGAGTGCTAATGCAGCCAGGAAACGATCGCGGTTTGACAGGCTAACGAGAGCCTTAATTAAGTATGAAAAACTGCTGAGCAAAACGCACTGCAAAACTTTTCTCTCATTGTTTTCCAAACAACAGAGGCCACCAGCGATGTGTCCCGGATGGAAACCTCTCTGGCACTTTGGCAATGCCTAAATTCACCTTGCATCCTTCTAATTGTGCCAGAAACCCAGTGTGAGGGTGTCCTGACATCCTCGTGCTCCCACCTCCTCCCCAGGGAGCTGGTGCTGCTGGTGGCAGCCACCACACCCCAGAACTTCTTGGGATGGGGTAGGGAGTGATTGAACACCCCCCTCCCGGTCACTGGGGAAAAGGAAAACTGCCTGGTTTGGTCTTACCATCCTCCAGCGTGGTGGCGTTGATCTCGCTGGACGAGGGCCCGGTGCCCGCGCGGTTGAACGCCTGCACCACCACCCCGTACTGTGCAAACTTCTTCAGGTTGTCCAGCGTGTAGACCTCGCTGTCCCCCGTGGCCTTCATCTCCACGATGCTGTACTGCCCGTTGCTGCCCGGGCTGTTCTCCCGGTACCCAATCTGGTAGCCACGGATCACCCCGTTCTGCAGCTCCTTCTTCGGTGCCTGAGGAGTGAGGAGGGCAGGGTGAAGAAGTGTCAGGAGGCTGGTGGGGCCCTGTGCCCCCACCACCCCACCCTAGTGGCTTTTCTCAATGCTACTGAGTTGTCTCCTCTCCCCACAGCACTTGGGTGCACACACTGAGTGGCAAATTAGTGATAAGAAAAGTCCTGTGGGTCCTCGGAGCCACCACAAAGTGCTGTCTGGGCAGCAGGATGTGCCCAGACAGCACCAGTCCCCCGGTTGGAACAGCTCAATGGGAAGAGGGAAAACCCCAAGTCAGGCAGCCTTAGAGGCCACACTGAGATCAATCTTAACAATATTTCTCTGAAGCATTAAGAAATCAATAGGGTTGATTGCAAATTTATGTTACAAAGCCAGGGCGATCCATCTTGCTGAAATACTCCTAAAACGAAGTGACTTATCTTTCAAGTGAATCTTACTTTCCATTAATCTGTTTTTCAGTGCTTAAGGGGAGGGGGGAGAAGCTGGAAACCCTAAATTTATTGACTTAGCAGTTCATTCCCAAGTCCTAACTTTATAATCAATTTTATTTTTCATTAGGCAGCTTTGGAAAAATAAATCCGATTCTAAGTTTTATTGATCTCAGCTCAAACACTTTGCAACCCAGCATTTCAGTTTTTACATATTTATCCTCTCTCCCCTATGGCCCCCCATGGGCACCCTACAAGATAATGACCTTGTTATAAAACAGGATTAATAAGGGCTCTGTGTGAACTATATGCTCAGCCTTCAGGTTTTCATTTTTCCTGGGAAATCCTTTCTGACTCTCCTAATGTTGATGACATGCTGGGTCCCAGGACAAGATGGGAGAGTATCTGGCCCTGCACAAGCCCCCTTGGCCAGGGAAAGCCATCCCAGCCTCACTCACCTTCCAGGTGACCTGGATGCTCTGGGATGTCATCGGCTGCAAGGTGACATCCATCGGAGGGCCATCGGGAGCTGTGGAGAAACAAACCCAAAAGGCCACGTTGAGAAGCCTCAGGGAAAGGAGCCTCCTCATCAGGAAAACACTTGGATGCATCCCCCATGCACCCCAGTGCCCATGCCCTGAGCCAGGACTGGCACCTGCTTCCTCTGTGCTGATGGTGAGCTCCTTGCTGGGCTCGCTGCGGCCGATCTTGTTGAAGGAGTACATGCGGATGCTGTACACAGATGCTGGGTGCAGGTCCACGATGTTTGCCTGGTTGATGGTCGGGGAGATGTTGCGTGTAGACTGCTTAAAATCCCAGGAATCTGGAAGAGAAGAGGAGCAAGACACGAGGGTCAGCACCTGAATCCCTTCTGCCTAGGCAGGTGAGGTCCCCAAGCACCTCCAGCCTTTGTCCCCCCCCCAGAGAGGTGCCGCTTCCCTCCCTCGCTGTTGCACATCTGGGTTCAACTCTTCACAAATATTGTCTCTTTTAAAATTCCCTTTCAAATGCTCCCATCCAACAGGAATTACCATATTTCATTAATGCTGCTCTCTCCTTTCTTCATCAAAGGAACCGGGATGCGGAATATTCCCTTGGAGGTGCCAGTGGGGCAGCCCCACACCTGCCTGCACAGCCCAACTCCGGGACACAGCCCCCAGCCCCGCTGTGGCACAGGGAGGGGACATCACTGTCACCTACCTGACTTGTTCTTGTACTCGATATCGAACCCTGTGATGATGCTGTTGCCATCAAACCGCTGCGTCCATCGCAAATTCATACTCCGGGCTTTCACCTCGCGGATCTCCAGCTCCGGCGGGTCTGGGGGCTCTTGGGGACACACAGGCAGGTTAAGGACACAGGGAGGGAAGCCCTCTGGGAGCAGGGGGACCCTCACAGCGAGGTTTGGAACCTCAGGGCTCATGCACAGGGGACTGAGTACCTTGGACGGTGAGCTGGATCAAGCCTCTGTCCTCGCCGTAGGAGTTGATGGCATGACAGGAGAAGAAGACGGAATCCCCACGGTCGGCTGGTTTCAACTGCAAACGTTTCAGGGAGAGGAGCCAATTCAGACTGAGCTAACCTGAGCACTGTGCCCCCGCCTCCCCCTGTCATCAGTGCCTGCTCCCACCACAGTGCTGCTGCTGGAGTCACAACCCCTCCAGTGGGATTCCTACCACCCCACTGGGCTCAGTTTTGCCACTCAGGCTGCAGTGCCAGCCTCCACGGCACCCACCCAGAACCACTGACACCCTCCCTGCACATCCCCCGCATTGCCTGCCCCCCTCCATCACCCAGCAAGATCCCCAGCAGCCTGGGCAGGTGCAGGACCCCCAGTCCTCACCTTGAGGGTGGAGATGACCTCGTCGCCGTTGTCCTTGGTGGTGATGGCATAGCGCATGTTGCGGTCGGGGTCGATGACGGTGTCCCCCTTCTCCCAGCGGATGATGATGGGCCGCTCGCCCCGGGCGGTGCAGTTCAGCTCCTTGGTCTGCCCCTTGATGGCGATGGTGGTGTTGGGGTGGGAGGTGATCATGGCTGGGACTGCGGGGAGGCAGAGGGTCACCTGTGTGCCCAGGGGGTGACCAGATGCCCACCTGTGGCTGCCCAACCCCGGCAGAGCCCACAGACCCCGCCAGGGAGGCAGCGGATGTGGGTCTCACCAAGAGGCCACGCAGCCCGAAGCGGAACCGTCTCACTGCATTATACAGCTCAGGATCATAAAATAATGAAGCAGATAAATTTTATAATGCATAGCATTACACCGGGGTAGACAATAAAACGTGAAAGACAAATAACCAAGCGCACACTATAATGAAGAGAAAGCCTCCAGTCTGAGACGTGCGGGTATGAATTATTGACTAAGGTTTTACACTCCCGAGGATGAGAGGAAGAATGTTTTCCATCACGGATTTGCATAATTCACTCGTATAAACCTGGGCAGAATACAGAGTGTGATTCCCCATCAGCAAGGCCGCCTTTGCATTGCAGATGCCAGAAATGAGGGGGTTTTTTTTCCCCATAGCCACTCCAATATGCAAACAGGGATGGTGGGGACACCCTGTGCTGTGGTCACCACCTGTCCAGGGTGCAGCACCCAGTGCTGCTTGAGCAGTGAGTGCAGCACAGTGAGGGATGGCTGATCCCTGCTGTGAGGATGCCGTACTGATCCCCAGTTGGCCTCTTCCCTGCTCCAAGAGTCAATCCTCATGCCACTCTAGTGCCATGCAGTGGGCTGCCTGTGGCACCATGCAGGAGGAATGGGCTGGGGGACTGAGGGCAGCCTGGGTAAGCAGAAAAAAATGTAATGCATAAACAAACAGCAGTGCTGAGTCCCGCAGTAATGTATGATAATGACAATCCGCAAAGGCAACACACACTGTTCTAATGGGACACAAGAGGCTCTAATGAGCTACGACTTCTCGGCTTTCTGTGGCAATGTAATTCAATTAACAGCAAAGGAAACCTTTCCTCCGGAGCTGCCAGTGTTTGTGGGGTGCAGGACAGTGCCGTGCCCATCCTGGTGCCCACCAGCAGTGCCTGTGGCAACCCTGCCCTGAGGGAAGCACAGCCTCCCACAAGCTGGCACGGGGATGGTAAAGAGCAGGGATGTTGGGGCACTGCTGTCTGGACCATGGGAAACCAAGGGTTACAAAAAACACAGCAAGACTTCTCCCAGCTCTGCCCTGTCCCAACCACAGCTGTGTGCTCATCCTGTCCCAGCCCTGACACCTCTGCCTGCCTGCAGCCTGATGTCAGGGATACACCAAGAGAGGTGCAGGCATGGGAAGGACTGACAAAGCCCCAGCATTCCACATCCCACCAGGGTGAAGACAGAGCTCAGGGACAGCTGGGGGCTCTTGCACCTATGCCAAACCAGGGCTGAGGATGCACAGCACAACACAAGGGCACACACACCTGATTTCGGGTCCCAGCACTATGGCAGTTCTTGCTGGTTTCCTACCCACTGCCCCCAGGTCCTGCCATGCAAAAACCATTGAGAGGCAAATAGGAAACCATTTGGCATGCAAGAGCATTCAGCCCTCATTCAGCCCAGGCTGGAGTCACAGAGGGTGTGCATGACTCCAGGTGCCAGAGGGGCAGGACAGCCCAGCAACCATGGAGGAATCAGCCCCATTCCCAGTGAGCAGCAGCCCCGGGAGAGGAGCTCCTTTTCAGGCTCTGCTTCACTGAAATGCACTTATTGATGTTTGATTAAAAGCAGCTCCTTGGATGTAAACATATCAACTTCTCTCAATTGCTGGGGTCCCAGGAGAGTAGCATGCTGTCCAGAGCAGGCAAACAGCACAACAAACCCAAAGAAAACCTCAGGCAGTCATTAGGACACCACAGATCAGGGCACATGGGCAGTGCTGCTTGTGGATCACTACCTGACACCTGCCCTGGAGCAGCTCTGCCACTTGCAGAGGGACAGCATTGCTTGGGACTGGCCACAGGACCTCCAAGGGTCCCTGCCTGTTCGTGACTCCCCTCCCCGGGTGCAGGACATCAATAACAGTTCCTGCCCATCAGAGCACCAGCCACAGCCCTGGCCAGCACTCTGGCAAACAGGCTTAGCTCGAGGAGAGCTCACCTCCAACACCTTCTGTGCCCACCCATCCTCCTGGTGGCCAGCCTGCCCAGCCGCTCCCCTGTGCCCACGGGCCTTGTTAACAAGGCCCCAGCCAGAGGCTGGTCCCGGTGGTTGGACAGAGATAAGCCTGGGAACAAAGAGAGCTGACAGCCACCAGCACGCTCTGCCGTCCCGCACCGGGCTGGGGCACGAGCTGCTGCACATCGCGCCGGTGACAACTGAATGAGAACAGTGACAAGGGTGACAACGGCTGTTCCTGCCTCCCTCGCCCCCCTCTTTCTTGTTTGGAGCCGGCTCTGTGATGTTAATTTGATTGCACCCGTCTCAGCTTCCTTTCTACACTGATTAGCTGAGTTTCACCTGAAGCATGAGATTAATTCAAATTGCATGGAAGCAATCAGTTATGCTCGTGCCGAACGGCAGCGAACTCCAAACAGGGTTGTGCCACCACACACGGGCAGCAGTCCCTCTCCCTGCCCCCAGGCTGGACCCTCGGCACCGAGGTGCCTGTGAGGACCAGGCAGAGGAGCCCCCACACCACTGAGCACTGCCCACCGTGCTGCCACTCCAGCACAGCCAGCAGGACCCCCCGAGGATGTGACCCTCCCCATCCCACACACTCTGCTCTCAGCACCCAGGCAGGTGTGCAGCCATGTGCTAAATGGCATTTATCATGCACTGGTGGTCCCCTCACCTGAGCCCAGCCCAGCCTGCTGTCCCCTCGGGCTCCCATCCTCCAGCATTCCCCACCTTCCACTTTGCAGTACTCCCAGTTGGATGCTGATGAGTTCCTTCCCCAAACAGGGAAGGACAGGCTGCCATGGTGGGAACACAGGGACAGCAAAGTCCCAGTCCCATGGGTGACATCCCCCTACCAGTACAAGCAAATCTGGAGGCTTTCCTTGCCCATCCCCTGACAAAAGCAGCATCCAGCTCCTTCTGGCACTGCCAAGTCCATGGGCACTTAGCCAGGACAGCACACACTGTCCACTGTGTTACCTGACTCACCCCTGGAGCCCATAGCTGTGGTATGAGGGCAGGGGATGTGCGATGCTGGCTGTCTGTAGCACTCCCCTCTCCCCTGCTGACCGCCTGTGTGCTTTGTTTGGGCTCTGATTAACTCTCATTTAACTCTGTCCGCAGTGGCCTGACTTTCAGGAAAAGCCAGCGCTGATCTCCCTTTAATTGGGCTGACATTTCACTAAACAAACAAAAACCCCAAAATGAAACAAAACAAAGAGCCCATCTAATGCTTAATTGGCTGTGGCGCTTCGTCTACCTATTCATCCAAACCTTTTCAAAGGCTGCGAGGGCTCCGGGAGATGCAAAAGCACACGCATAATAAGGTTATGTGCTATTCAAGTCAGCAAGCAACCTGTCCTGGGATGCAATTACGGCAGATAGCAGGGACACGGCACCAGTTCGGGCTCCCAGACTTCGGCACGTTCACTCGGGATTAATCGCCTCGACTTTGTACCTGCACCTCATTGAAGTGCCCTGTTTGAAGTCGCTCGTTTTGATTCATCAGTCGGCGGGATAAATTAAACAGCTGACAGGGAGGGGAGCAGGAACCCGGGAAGGCAGAGGCTGGGTGGGGAGGGGAGAAGCCCCTGAGAGAAACAGCTGCCAATGCCAGGAAAGAAGCTCCTGGCTGGGGAAGGGAGGGGAGGCAGGAAGCGAGCTGCCTGACCCAGAGTCACTTTCTCCTTATCCCAGACACCTTGGCCAGGACACAGTGGTGCCCAGAGAGGGCTGCACATCACACACTGCCCAGGGGACAGCCTGGGTGGTGGCGGTTCCCACAGCTCCACCTGCAGCCTCCATCCCCCTCTGGCATGGGGCTGCCTCATCCCACCAGTGTGTGCTGAGCCCAGCCCCAACCCCAGCCCCTCATGGAGACACACAGGAGCGAGAATGACAGAGCTAGACCCCCTCCACCACCTCCTTTTGGAGGTTTGAATGCTCAGAGCAGCAAGAAGCCCACTAACTAACGCGGAGCTGGCAATTACACATTCTGCTGGTAGCAACGGGAGAGCAATCCAATAACACACACAGTTCAAACACGGTGTCTAACAACACTTCCCGGCCCATCCCTGTCAAAGTAGCCCAGCTATTTCCCTTCCTCCTGTATGATGTAGATTGATTGCTTGGTTTTATTAAAGACAAAGTGCGTTTAATAGCAAAAGGGAAGCAGGTCCCTGGAGGGGAGGAATCAATGCCCTCCCGTGCCCTGCGCATCGATCGCGGGGCTGCGCAGTGCCGAGGCCAGAACGTGGCTGGTGCAGCAGGAACCCTTGGAATGGAGGAGGGGGCTACACCAGTCCAGGCTCTGCTGGCCACCACAAGCCCCACAACCACAGCTACCCTCACCGTGCCCACCTCTGCTGCCCCCCAGTCAATGCTGCAGCTCCCTGCCTCCTCAACAATGCCACTGTGGCACAGCCCTGGGTACTTACTCTTGACAGTGAGAAACATGGACTTGCTGATGTCTGTGCCCACGCCGTTGCTGGCCTGGCACAGGTAGTAGCCAATGTCCTCCTCCAGCACGTGGCGGATGAGCAGGGAGCTGTTGGGCAGGATCTGGATGCGGCCCGTGAGGGGGATGGGGTGGTACTGCTGGGGGTTGCCACTCCCTAAGGAGAGGACACAGAGACAGAGCTCAGCTGAGGCAGAGGAGCACTCATGAGGCTCAGAGGTGGGGTGGCCATACTGAAGGGACTCTCCCCAGCTCACCCCAATATCCCTACACACTGCCACGAGATCCCTCCCTACCTTTAGCGTGTTTCCACATGACTTTCGGAGGGGGGTACCCATCAACAGAGCAGTTCAACACCCCAGCTTTGCCATAAATGCCATCTTGGTTGTTGGGTTGGACCACAAAGCGAGGAGGCACTGAGGAATCGGAGAGAAAAGACGGTCACTGTAGAAAAACCCCCACTGGACCCCGACAACTCCCCCTTAACTCTGCTCCTCACCCTCCCACCTGCTCTTGCACCTGCAGAACAGCCTCCCAGCTTCTCTGCGTTCCCCACTGTGCTTCCCTCCCTTGGTGCCCACCCTCCTGAGCCCGCTGGGGCAGCAGCAACAGGCCCAGGCTGGGATGCAGGAGGCTGGGTGTGCCCCGTGGTGCTCACCCCGCACGATGAGCTGCCGCTCCCGGCTGACGGTGGCCGCGTCGTTGCTGGCGATGCAGGTGTAGTTGCCATTGTGCTTGAGGGAGACGCTGGAGATCTGCAGGGAGCTCATGAACTCCTTGCTCTCGATGGTGACGCCGGAGCCAGACAGGATGACATGCCCGTCCTTTCTCCAGGTGATGTGGATGGGCATGTCCCCGGAGGAGACCACACAGGGGATGTAGAGGAGCTGACCGATGGAGGCTGGTGGGAACTCGAAGGGCTGGATCAGTGGAGGGACTGTCGAGGGGAGAGGCAGAGCATGCTGGAGAGCCCATCCCAGGAAAACCTTCCTCCAGTGGGGGGACGGGATGCATCGGGGCTTGGGGGAGATGCTGTCCCGGGAGAAGCAGCAGCCCAGAAACTAAGGCAGGCTTTTGATTCCACCAGGAACATGGCCAGGGGAGAGCAGAAGGTGCTGTTGAGCAGAGAACAGCAGGAAGACTTCTCCCACCTGGCAGTGCCACCCTGCTGAGAGCAGGATGGAGAAACAACCAACCTCCCAAGCAGAGCAGACCCTGCAGTGGGGAAAGCCCTGGCCACCCCCAGCACGTGCCAACCAAAATTCCACCTCAGCATTTATCTGCTTGCAGAAAAGCCATTATTAGATGGATGCTTTTCTTAAAGGCACCAGATTCAGAACCAGCCATTATCTTTCTGATAACTTAATTAGGCAACCGCAGCATCTCTGGCAATGTGGGAGGGGGAAGAAAGCGGAGAGAGGGAGACAATTAGCTTAACAAGGCTCAGCACCTGGTAGACGAGATCCTCTTTCTGCAGTCTCCATAATTGAATTAGCAGGCTGCCAATTGTCCCTTCAGCAGAAGGGAGCTGCCCTCTTGTACAGACATGGGGGCAGCTCCCTGTACCCACCCCCACATCCCTGGGCTCCCCCCCTGCCCAGTCTCAGCACCACTGACTCATCCCCAAGCGGGAGGCAAGCAGGGCTGTCACTGTCCCCCAGGCACAGGCTGCTGCCACCAGGCAGGCAGGTACAGGCAGGTACAGGCAGGGCTTGCCTGCCCCTTTGCTGGCTACAGCGACGTGGCTAGAGCTGCTGGAGCCATGGAGCCAGTGCTGCCTGTTTTCCATAATTAATGAATAATTAATTGGGAATGCACTGCAGTCTATTGCAGAGCGGGGATGGGCTTGTGGATCCGCGCCTCTTCAAACGTGCCCCTCTGGCTGCTGCTGAGCATCAGGAAAAAGACAGGCTCCCTCGACAGACCCAGCTCTCCCTGCTCCAGCTTTGCACAAACAGAACTCACAACTGTCCTTTCCTTCCCAGATCACTTCCCACTGTGACTCTCCTTTCTCCAGGCTCTCATGTGGCTGCAGTACCAGCTGGCCACAGCCCAGAGCACCGTGCCAGTGTCTCCCTGCCCACAGTGCCACCACAGAGCCCATCCCAGCAGCTCAGGTCCAGAGGTGACCCCAGCAAACAGCCTCTGCCTTCCCATGGGGTGAAGCATCACCCCACAGTGCCCAGCACTGCTGGCTGCAGAGCTTGTGTCAGCACTGTGCTCCCTGAATCGCCGCAGCCACCCGAGCAGAGCCGTGCGAGAGCCCCAGGACAGCACCAAACCCACAAGGGATTAATTAAAACCTTCAAAGATGTCTGCAGGAAGAAGGAGCTGTCAGGGCACCTTGGAGGAGGCTGGATGCTGGATTGTGCTGCTGGGGAAGTGCATGGAAGAGGTCCCAGCAGCACCCCTGAGCTGCAAAGCCCTACAGAGAGGGGAAATTTGGAGCTGGAACCTGGGGACCCTGGGGTCTCCCAGAAGAGCAGCAGCAGCTACACCTGGACAGGAGCTTCCCTCAGCAAGAGAGGGGGGCAGTGCCTCACAAGCAGGGCTGGGGGCTGCCCACACATCCCCGTTCTCAGGGGAAGTGGTGCCAGAGGGAGTTATAAAGCTTTTATGGCCATGTGCTTAGAAGGACCTGCATAACTCACTGGTGGCACTTCATGTGGTCACCAGGCACTTGTGGCCATAAAAGTTTTACGGTGCTCCACAGCATCCCACGGTCCTCACTCCATGCAGTAATGTTTATTCACTCCCTGACTGTCTTCCACGGCTTTGCCAGTCATTTCCACAGGCATTTCATCCGATGGCCGGCAGGAGGAAATGAGGAATCTGGCCAGGAGGGCTGGGTGTAAATCTCCAGCAGCCAGAATGAAGATGTCTGGCCCACACCGTGCTCCTACCCCGCTCACCTCCCTCAGCCCGTCACCGACCACTGAGCAAGGCAGTAAATCCAGATTGGGAAGGGTTCACTAGTGGTTGCTTCCCAGAATACACAGATCCTCAGCTGAACTTCAACATTCTGCACCCTCCGATGGCACCTCCCAGCAAATCCCATTACTTGAGTGCGAGCACACATCCCCACACCAGCCTTTGCCCATCCCCAGTTGTCACAAGACAAGACCAGCATCTCTAGCCTCTTTTCAAGCCCTGAGGCTTCACACAGACAGGGATTTAAATAAAGTGAGGAAAGCAGGGCTGGCCATGCCCTGCAGCCCCCAAGGGGCAAGAAGACCTCCGCACACCACCCTTAGACAGGTTATCCACAGGCAGCTCTTCCCTTTAGAAAGCCTTGGAGAAGAGCGTTAGCTAATCAAGTGGCAGCATCTCTAATCAGCTTGATGCACTCCCTCGCTAACCTGATTCCTAATAAGAAAATGGTGGCTGGGAGGGGAGGGAGAGGGATCAGAGTAAATCCAGTCCACGGATACCCCGCTGGGTGAGAGGGAGGACGACAATTGGCCGGCTCTGTCCCCAGTGCTGCCGTGTTTGTCTAAATGATTTACTGCAAACACCGAGCTGGCGACGGGCAGAGACGACCCGACAACTCTGAGGACGGGAGATACGGGAGCGCCGCGCGCTCCCAGCGCAATCTCAGCGAGTCACTGGGAGGGAATGCATCCGGCTCAATTCATTAGGACTGATAGCTCCCTCAATGGGGCTGAATAATTGATGGCCTGGAGAAGCTTTTAAGATGTTCTGCGCGCTCAGAAGACTGAGAGTATTATTTTTTTAAAAGCTAGCACACACAGAAAAACATCGGTGAAGGTGATCCAAGCAAAGGTTAGATGTTTTAATACGTTATGTTTACACCATAAATCCTTGCTCCATCGCTTGTAAGGGGAAATGGATATGGCGTGGCTCGGGGCAGCTGCCAGAGCGCAGGCAGGACCAGGTAGCCGCTCTATAGCAGGAGCTGAGCTATTTCCTGAGGGTTCCCATCCCCAGTGACTACAAATCAAAACCACCACCTAGCCATGGAGTTCCCTGTGTGGTGCTCCTCTGCCTCCATCCCAAACACAACCCGGGTGAGTTCTCCATCCCATGCAGGGAAAGCCTCTCCACCCGCTTACCTTTGACCGTGACGTGGACGCTCTGGCTGATGGAGAGCTGGGGTTGGATCAGCACGCTGCACAGGTACTCTCCTTCATCCATGCCTTTCTGGACATCCATCAGCTTCAGAGTCCCGTTCTCAAAGACCACTTGGCGGTGGTTATCGGGCAGCAGCAAAGAGTCCTTGTACCACTTGATGGAGTAATACGGGTACCCGATCACCCTGCAGTTGATGAAAGTGTCCCTACCCGCTACCGCTGTTATGTTCTTCATGGCTCGGATGCTCGGGGGACCTACATATTCGGGAGGAAGGAAGAGGCAGGCTAGGTTAATTCCGAAGGGCTGCTTGCTTGCATGCAGATCTGCTGCTATTTCAGAGCGAGCTTCACAGGCAAAGAAGGTAACCAGAACAATTTGGGAGCCAGCCTGGTTTGGGTGAGGAGCCGGCATGGGCTCCTCTCAGTGCGTGTGGGGAAAACTGTTCATCGGCTGCAACCTCCAGCTAACTTGTGCATGCTGGTGAACAGGGATGTGCTCCTGGGTCAGAGCTACACTTCAAACAGCAAATCCCACCCCAGTTTTGCAGCTACAACCCCAGTGCTGGGGAAGCTGAGCTTGCACACACCACCACTGCCTGCCGGAGGAGGTAAGATGGTGCCTGGAACTGCAGTGTGTTTCTGTAATGGGCACTGTGGCCACCCAGCACACTTCCACCTGGCTCCTCTGGCAGCACCTCCAGCCACAGGAGCTGTGGGAGAGATGGGGAGCACTCCCCCAGCATCACAACCCCTCTCTGCCTCTCCCAGAAGGAAGCTGCCTTCATTGTGCCAAACATCCTTGGCAAGAGCTCCTATAGGAACCTGACTTCCATTGGCAAACATACTTCTCCTCCCCTAAACCCCACATTTCTGAGCCCCTCACTGCCACCCTGGGTATCTCTGAAAAGCCTGACAGCCACCAGTTTCTGGCTGGCTCTGGTGCTGCCTAAGGACTGGGAGAATGCTGCAGGTGAGCCTGTAAACGAGAGGTTTCATGCATCGATAATTACATTGTTCTCGCAGCCGCTGCATAAAATAGCAAAGTAATCTAAAGATTAACCCTGTCTTGACTCCTCGTCCTGAGGGCGTAGCAGGATAACAGCTGAACAGACACTCAGGATCAGCTGATGGACAGTGTTTCTCATTCTACCACACATTAAGAGAAGGAGCAGGAAAAAAGGGAATTAGCATCTCACTCCGTAACCATGTCTTGGGCCTGTCTGAGGGACATGCTCCGTGCCAGGGAAAAAGAAACCTGAATCTTATCTAGTGACAGCCCATCAAGAGCTGAGAGGGGGGGGAGGAAAAAGGGAGACATGGGAACGTCCTCATTGAAAACGCTGCTCGGGCTTCTCACGGCTGAGGGATGAACTTGCTCCAAATTCAGCAGTAAACAGCAGCAAAATTCCGACTCTCCTGGGATCCCAGCCAAAAAGCCACTAGATCCATTTCAAACCTGAGACACAGACAAACACAGCCCTTCAACCCTCGTTCTCAGCAGACAAATAAATGTTCCCTTATCTTGTCTCGCTCCCACCTGTAAGCCTGGGAGCTTTAATTGGGGATTATTAATGGGCAGGGGTTTACACCATACCCCGTGCCTGAGAGCGCTCCCTGGAACGCACCAAGCAACACGCTCCAGCCGTAATAACACGGTGATTAACGCGGCCATGGCTTTTAGCAGACAAAGAAAATACAGACATGACAAATCAAAGCTCATTTTCCACGATTTCACGTGCTGCCTCATCATCGTTTGTCATGTAGATCCCTGTGCCGGCGGGCGCAGTGGCTGCCAGGGAGTTGGGATCCTGGTGGGAATGGGGGATGGCTGGGAGAGCATGGGGGGCCTGGGACACTTCTGTGCCCGTCAGCACCTTCTCTGTGAGTGGGGTGCCTTGGGAGGCGTCTGCCCACCCTGTGCAGACCTCAAGGCAGGGGTTTGGTGGGGTGAGAGCAAACCCCAATGGGGAGAATCCCTCCAAATCCAAGCTCCAGCACTCCAAGTCTCTGGAATTGCTTCCAATTTTGTTAAACTCCCTGCTTTAAGCATCAGAAAGGCCCAATCCCTCGGGCAGGTGTATGAGAGAGTGGGGCAGGACCGGGGGGCTCAGGGAATGAGGCTGGGGTAGCCAGGGAGACCCGCAGGGCTGGGAAGAGGAGGGAGAGGCGACAAGGAACGACCAAGCTGGGGAACAGAACAAAACCAAAAGCCCAGTAAAAGTCCTATTCTGATATTTAAAAGTAGACAGGCACCTCTTACGTTTATTCGCGCTTGGTATTCGGCGCTGCCCACCGAGTTCCGCGCGGTGCACCGGTACACGCCGCCGTCCTTGATCTGCGGGCCGGTCACGTTCATGTGGCTCACGGTGGTGCCGTCCGACATGGTGTACTGGTTGGAGCGGTGCCCGCTGTCCCGCGGGATGGGCTCGTCGTCCAGCGCCCAGGTGACGGTCGGCGGCGGGGCCCCCTTGGCAGCACACATCAGGGAGAACTGCTCCCCGGGGTTGACCACCTTCTCGCTGAAGGAGGAGACGATGCGGGGGGTCCCATCTGGGGGGCACCCAGCGGGATGGGGGTCAGGGAGCGGCAGCCACAGGCAGCAGCAGTCACCCACTGACGGGATGGTGTTGAGCTCCCACCTCGAGTGGGAGACCAGGCTTGGCCGGGAGAGGGGCCAGCTGGCTGCACCAGCATCCCCATGACAGGGAGATGCTGAGAGGAGTGAGGGGACATGCTGGGTGATACAGACACTTGTCAAGGGGACAGCTCTCCTGGCAGAGCCCAGCCCTTTTCAGAACACTCAGTGATCTGGATCAGGGAGGGTTGCCTGGTGAATGGAGGTGCCTTAGCCCAGGGACTGGGGATAGTAAGTCAACACTTCCTTCCCTGTCCCAGTCATGCTGTGTCCCTGCTGACAGCACACAGAGCCCACCAAACAGGCTGGGAGCAGGCTGGCCCCACAGTCCCTACTCTGGCAGGTCTCACTGCCCCCTAGACATGCACAAAGGATCCCAGCAAAGGGACAAAGGAAAAAGCTCCCACCCTGGGAAGCCAGCTCACCCTCCAGCGTGATGATAGAGAAGTCCTGTGCCGTCTGGGACTTGCGGGTGGCGAAGCACTGATAGGCTCCAGAGTGGCTCTTCTGTGCAGCTGTGATGAGGAGGGTCTCGTTGCTGATCCCCCGGATGGAGATGTAGTCATCCACCGCCACGAGGTCCGTGTTGCGGTACCAGCGGATGACGTACTCGGGGGACCCGCTGAGGGCACAAGAGAGGATGACGGTGCTGCCGATGCCTGTTTTGAGCTTCTTTGGTGTGAGGGTCACACGCAGAGGGTCTGTGAGAGAGGGGAGAGCAGTGAGGCATCGGCGGTGCCGGGCAGCGCTGCGGGAGGCAGCTCATCCCCACTGTGCTCTCCCTGCCCCTGGAAGCGCCAGCCCAACTAAGTGTAAAATGTCACCGCACAATAAGGCAGGTGGCCCTGCCACCTTCCTCACTGCTGACAGCTCCTGCCACCTTCCTCACTGCTGACAGCCCCTGCTTTTAACACCAGCCCCAGGCCCCCACCAGGGATACTGCAGTGAGGTGGCAGGATGGCTGGAAGAACATGTGGTCAGTGTGATGGGGACAGTGCTGAGCTGGGGACATCCCAGCAGGCTGCCAGTGCCTGGTTGGTGCCGTGCTCACCAGTGCTGCTCCAGGTAAAGCAGGCACAGTGGCTCTAGTACCACCAGGATCCCAGTGACAGGAGGAACCCCCGGGAAAACAGCACATGATAAACACTTGGCCTGCCCAGATGGTATTTACTGTTTGGCTAGAGCTTATTTTATGTAAATCAAGATAAATTTTATGTAAAACAACAAAGCAAAGCACAGGGGCACCTAACACATTGGACACGTGCAAGACAGTGGCTTCCAGCACACGACGCACCACACCAAAACACAAGGCTTGCTATTTGCACAGCTGTGTAAAACCTTCAAGCCTTTACACTGACAAAGAGCACATTTCAGAAGGCAGCAGGACTAAGCCCCACCAACCACCACACCCCGCGCTCCTCCCCGCCCGCTCTCACCTATGACCGTGAGGGTCCCCGTGACCTCTGCGGAGCCAAAGGTGTTGGTCACCTCGCAGATGTAGGTGCCACTGTCCTCCACGCGCAGGTCGCTGATGGTCAGGCCTGTGATGCGTTTGGTCCAGCGGCTGTCGGCGGGGAGCGGGCGCCCGTCCTTGATCCACCGCACGGCCGGGTTGGGGTAGCCCGAGGCGATGCAGGGCAGCTCCACCAGCCGGCCCGCCTTCACCTCCCTGGACTGGAAGCTGTCTAGCATTGTGGGGATGGATTCTGCTGGGTCTGGGTTGGGAGAGGAATTGGGCTCACCCGGCGAAGAGGAGGATGCGAGGCGTCTCCCCGCTGCGACACTGGCATGGTGACACCAGTACCACCGTGCCCCTTCAGCATCATCCATGAGAGGCTGAGTCCTCTGGCATGGTGACACCAGTACCACCGTGCCCCCTTCAGCATCATCCATGAGAGGCTGAGTCCTCTGGCATGGTGACACCAGTACCACTGTGCCCCTTCAGCATTATCCATGAGAGGCTGAGACCTCTGGCATGGTGACACCAGTACCACCGTGCCTGTTCAGCATCATCCATGAGAGGCTAGCTCTCCCCATCCCCATGAGCTGGCAGCTCTGCCAGGCAGGAGTGAAAGATGCCAGTCACATCCTTGCTGGGCACGGGGTGCCCTGTCCCACCAGGCCAGCACAGCTTTTGGCAGGCAGGACAACAGGCTCGTAGGAGAGGTGGGAGGGAAAACACATCTTACTAGGGATGGGAGGAATAAACTCAGCACCGGAGGAATTACTCAAGGTGACACCTAATTGGTGCAAAATACACAAATTCTGTGGCACATTTCAAAATTTACAAGCAAAAGGGCCCATCAGGCAGCTGGGAAAGGAGAAAATTAATCACTAAGTCTCAGGCGTGAAATTAAATTCCAGGGGAAAGAAACCTCTTTCATTACTCCCAAGCAGAAGTAAAACGCCACGACGTGTAAATAATGACAACGACCAGGAGGGGACTGGGCCAGATCGAAGTGTGTGGATTGGGGATGATACACCCAGCGATGCCCACGCACTGTTGGGATGTGTGGCCGGAGTGGCACGGATGGGACACAGCACCCTCGGGTCTCTAAGAGGCCGGGACAAGGTCAGGCAAGCCCCGACTCGGCCACTTCAGACCCCTTTCCCTACTCGCTGGGAAGGTTAATTGGAGGAGCCGGTGCGGGAGCTGCCGCCTGTACACCCGAGGATGGAGAAAGCATATGGCAGAGTGCGCCGACGTGGCTGCGAGTCGGGCGAACTCCCTCCCTCCCTCCCGAGAGGAGTAATTTGGGCAGTCAGCGGAGCCGGGAGCGCCCGGAGACACCCGGCACTCCGGACTGCACTGCCTGCGCCGCAGTATCGCTTGCATGTTCGTCACATCGCGTCAGGCTGCTCACATCGCGGGCTGTCACGGCGCATCGCCTTGCGCCCCATCGCCCCGCGCCCGCGGTGACGCGGCGCTGCCACCGCCCCCCGCACGGCACTGGGGGGGCTGCGGCTCGGGGTGGGGGGCACAGGGCGAGGCAGCGTGACCCCCCCGTTGTGCAGCCCCGACGGGACCTCCCGCCCCCCGCGACGGGTGGGACGCTGCAGGGACCCGAGGTGGTGGTGGCTGTGCTCACCGTGCATCACGGGAGGATGGCACTGCTGTAAGGCAGGCAGGGGAGTGGGCATCGGGCAGAGCTGGACCCCCCTCTGGGCACAGGTCCCCCTTCCGGGCACAGGACCTCCCCTTCTTTGCCCACACTGCCAGCACAATGTGCTCACCTGAGACGGAGAGCCGGGCTCCGTTGCTCTGCCGCGTCTCCCCGCTGTATTTGTGCTTGGTGATACACCTGTAGGTGGACAAGGCATCTTCCTTCTGCACGTCCGATATGTACAAACCTCCATAAGAAGTAATAAAAAACCTATTTTCTGGAGACACAAAGGGAGGAGAAGAGTGAGCGAGCCAGCCCTGACCGCAGGCTGAGAGCCCGAGTCAGGCAGAGCCCCTGCACTCTGGGCAGGTGCTGGAGCCATGGCAAGGAAAGAGGGACCTTCCTCCACCTCCTTGCACCTCTGCCACACCAGGCTGCAGCTCTGGCTGAAGTCTCAGGCAGGCTGGTGAAGTTGGGTGAGCCACAGCAGCCTCATCCGTGTAACTGCAGCCCCACTCGTTTGCGGGCACAGCCTCCCTCCATCGCTCATCCTGGGTGCACACACACCTGCCCAGGTGTAAAGGCGGGCTCGGGGCGTCCTTACACACAGCTGCACTCCCAGGGCTTGGATTCAGGCGCGCCGTGGCCGCAGAGGGCGAGGAGAGCGTGTGGCACGATGCTCTGGCACACGCTGCTCCGCGCACGCTGCTCCGCCGCGGTGCCACGCGCTCCATGGCAACGCCGCAATTAAAAGTGAATCCGTCCCGCTGAGTTAATAATTAGCTTAACTTACTTAGAAGCATGTGAAAACAAATAAGGGCTCGAGCTGATGTTCGAGCCCCAGGAGGAGGATGGCGGGAGAGCAGGCAGGGCAGCACGGCCCCGGCAGCGCTGCCGGAGCAGCCCCCTCCAGCCAGCAGGTTTCGGAGCCTGGTGCACGTGGAAAGGAGGCTTTGGCTGGCTCATGACCCCTATAATTCATCATGAATAATAACAGTAATTAACACGAATAGAAAGACCTGTGTAGTGGCTACACGGAGTGCAGGGTAAGCCGAGGCTCTGGAGAGAAGCTTCCAGCCCACCTGGAAAGCCCTTTGCCCTGTCCCGCCATGACAGCAAGGCTTTCACCCCAGGTTCTGAGGGGCTTTGGGGTTTATTCCAGCACCAGCCACAGCTGGGGTGGAGTGCTCCATCTGCTTGGCTGCACTGTGCTGCCAGCCAAACCACCCCCTACCAAGCCCCAGGACTGCAAAGATGCAGAAGGTAATTTAGTGGAGCTGAATGTTCCGAGTGGAAACCTTTAAACCCAGCCTTTAAATCAGGAATGGCTGCAAATGGCTCCCTCAAGTCCTGCACAATGCCTGGTAAGCTAGAATTTAGACAATGAGGCCAAACAACTGTTTATTTTTCCAGCACCTTTTCAAAGCACCTGGATATTCTCAATTTAGGCAGACGAAAGCACAGTGGTCAAACTCATAAGAGCAGAATAATTATGAGTGGAATAGAGGAGGAGAGACACATGCTCCCAGGGCAGTCTCGTTCCACCATCCTGGGGCAGGACCCCAGGCCCAATTCCCTTCAAGTCCTGCAGGTGACAGACCAGCAGAAAACAGGGATCTTCACCCAGGGAACCAGAGTGCATCCTTGGCATGAGCCAAGGCAACAGCAGTGCTGAGCTGTGCTGGCACTATCCATTCCAGCTGTGGCTTAGCCAGATGTGCGGGTTTGACTTTAATTGCTTGATATGAGAGCGTGAGGGACTCTTAACATCAAAGAAACAGCAAATAATTAATACTAATGCCAGCCAGCTCTGGCTAACAGAGGCACCCTACCCTGGGCTGATCCTCCCTGGAAGCAGAGCCAGCAGTCCTGTGGGATGCAGGGAGGGGCCATCCCTACACCTCCAGCAACACCCCTGTGTCTCCATTCCTGCTTGGAGAGATCAGGGGCTCCCCAGCCAAAATGTCAGGCATGGTTTTGCCTCCACACTATGGCATGGCAACACCAGTATGCAACTGGGACCAGATGCTCAGCGGCACAAGCTTCATGCTCCACTGCCAACCAGAGCTGCCGAGGGATCTGTACAAACCCCGTGGAAGGGCAGGGGGAGTGGTCCCACAGCACTGAAATAACATGCAAATCAAACATTAATTTTTCATCTCCCATCAAACCAGTAAGCGAAGAACATTGGCTGCACTGGAATTTGAGACGGGGGGAGCCGGTTTCCATGGTAACGGGGCTGTATTTTGCGAAGTGCTGGCAGCCCCAACCCACACCCCCACATGCGGCCGTGCATGGGTAACCACAGCCCTGGGCTGCCGTGCTCCAGGCTGCAAACAAAGCCTCATGCCCAAGATCAAGGCTCCATCGTGGGGTTTGAGCCGTAACACACACCCCAGAGACAGGAATGGGCTGAAAACCTTCAAGTTAAGTACCCACATCTCCACCACAGAGTGAGGGGAGGCGTCTGTCCCTCACAAACCACAGCTGTACTGATGTTGTTACCTTACGTATAAGATCTACCCGACCTGACAGCACAGCTTCCTTTGGGTTTGTTTTTTTTTTNGGAACGTTCCGCTGGTTCAAGGGAGATGTGGGGCAGTAATTGATGTGAGCGGCTCCGACAGACCTCACCGAAGTGACTTATTGCTGAGTTTGCTAGTAAGATTAACGTCGAAGGTCGCCGAATAAAATCAGATCTTTCTGCCTGCCAGGAGGTGGAAAAGCTTTACAGGAAGCAGAGGATTAAGTACATCCCTGGCCAGTCTGGAGCGATGTGCCTATAATAACTCTTCCAGCCAGACTTGAGCTGCTGCCTTTGGAG
Organism: Scytalopus superciliaris; assembly: GCA_013400415.1. Taxonomy (NCBI): domain Eukaryota; kingdom Metazoa; phylum Chordata; class Aves; order Passeriformes; family Rhinocryptidae; genus Scytalopus; species Scytalopus superciliaris. The sequence goes on from VXBX01005695.1 coordinate 699,776, forward strand.
GCACCTCACCATAGCCCTCAGCTCAAACACAGCCAAGAGCCCACCAGGAGCTAATTTCTACCTAAAATCCCAGGAGTTCACACCTCACCCAGGCAAAACCACCAGGGTGAGATGGGATCTCTCCTGCATGGTGAACATCAGGAGGGTCTCTCTTGAGTACGCACACACAGACACGTATTGGCTGTTACCAAAATCCTCTCCCACAACCAGCTGCCAGTGGCGGCCGTGAAACCCCAGCACCATTCCCAAGAGCCTTCCAATTCCGAGAGAAAGATTACAGTCGATGCAGGTTACCAGCTCCTGCTCTATCCAATATAGATTTATCAAAACAACGGGGTCAGGGCTTCAGGAGGGAGCACGTTTTATAGTTCATAAGACTAATGAGATAACTTTCCCTTGGTACTGCTGGAGAATCAATAGGTGCCAGCATTTATGAATTAGCCATACTCGGAGCATGTGCATCCCAAGGCATCCCGGACAAATCCGATAACTGTTTGGTGCTATTTCTGGCCACGTTTAAAGTGACAAACGCCTCCCAGGGGGAAGGCACAGAGGGGGAAGCCCCAAAGAGCAAAGCCTGTAATTTTCCACTGCTGCCATAGCAGCACTTTTCTGCTGTGGCTGCTGTTCCAGGATGCCATTTGCCCAGCATGGAGCTCACCTGGGGACAAGAAACCTCCACAGAAAACCCATCCAGGATGGAAACTTCTGCCCACTACATGGCACAGCATAGCATGGCATGGCAGTGCTCACCACCTCCCTCCCCTCCCTCTGGGATGGGCAGGGGAGCAGGCTGGTATCGATGGCCACACACCAGAGCTGCCTTTCATCTCAACAGGCTGAGCCCAGCTCATGCCACAACAAATGCTGAGAGCGGAGAGGGCCTGGACTGGGAACCAAGATTAAAGCTCCATCCACCCCTTCCAACTGGAGATTTTAAAGAGGAGCTGCAACTCGAGCCCAATACAAATTTCATATGAACCACATGATATCTGACAGATTTATTTACATGTTTGCCTGCCATGGGGATCCCAGGGGAGACGTACGGCTGTTGCCACTCCCAGCCCTTCCAAAGGCAGCACAGCTCTCCCACAGAGCTGAGCTGGCACAGCCACGTACCCAGCCAAAGGTTCCCACCTGGAAGTTGTGGGCATCTGTAATGCCACCAACACCAGCTGAGCAAGCAGCACAGGCTTTGCACCAAGGGGCTCCCTCTCTCCTCCTCATCCTCCTCCTCCAGGAGCAGTGGCCCTTCTCCCAAGGAAAGGACCTGCTGGCTGCTGCTGGAGGCTGAGGAGTCAGAGCGGGGGGGAGGGGAACAGCAAGGGAGGGGTGGAAATCGGAAAGTCATGACGGGCTTTCCACCTCTCCTGTTTAATCTCCTTTACAAGCACGGCTCCATCTCCTCCCGTTACAGGATTAACACCCATCTCTCATTCTCCTCCCGCAACAAGATTTTATTTCTAATTACACTGCAATAAAACTGGGCGCGCTCCCAGGGCTCCTTCCAAATGACTTGTCGACACTCGGCGAGATTGGATCCTACTTGGGCCCGTTTCTGGCACCTCTGCTTGCTGCTCATTAGGCATGCATGAGGGAGAGGGTTTAAGAATGGAATTACATTTAAATGGCTTTTCTGAGAGGGAGAGATGAAACAAGAGAGAGAGAGAAGTGAAAAGCAGTAAAGGTTCAGAAGGAGGGTGTCATTGTCACCTCCCTGTCACACTGCTGCCCGGCAGACGCTGTGCCAGGTCCCTGCTGCCGGTGCTCCAGGCACCTGACAAGTCAATAAATCCAAAAGGAAACACTGAGGGGGCTTTCTGAGCATCAAATTTTTGCAAGAGGACGGCACATGGCACCGAGTATTGTCACCCTGCTCTGCTGGGGGCATCGCTGTGGTCGAGGGGCACTTAGTGCTGTGGTAGTGGAGAGATTTACCAGCACAAACTGGGATTTTCTTGCCAGGGCTTAGGAAACCACACACCAAAAGAAACATGGGATGGTGCTCCCTGCACCAGGGTATGAGCAGAGCCCTGGGAGCACCACGGCCAGGCCCACCCTCCTCAGAGCTCCTGCTCTCACCAGCTGCTCAGGTGCCATCCCCACCACGCAAATTAATCACCAGCAGCATGACAAATAGCTTCCCAGGAAGCAGGGGAAGTGAGTCTGCTCGTGGACACTCGAATGGCAGGGAGTGGAAGGCAGTGAATAAAACGACTGGATCCGTGAGGAATCCTCTGGGTGGGAATTGCCCTGTCACAGCCCCCCCAGGCAGTGCCCCCGCTCTCCCTCTCCTAAAGCACGTGTCACCCCCGAAATCTTACAGTCCACATAGCAATGAGCATCTCTGTCACTTTACTCTCAGTGCAATGACTTTGCCATCTGCATTTCTCTCTCTCTGGGTAATGAAGGCGTAAGAGAAGTCCTGATTTTGAGCACGGGAAGTTTTTTGGAAGGGAAAGTCCAAGGTGGGTTTCAAAGCTGCAAATGCCATCCAGGTAGGAAGCTTAAGGAAACCACAAACACCTCATTTCACCTGAGATAACGATCACTGGTGTTATTTCCCCACAGTGTTTGATGCACGTGTGGCTTCCCCTGCCCTCTGAGCAGTGGCTCCAGATGTTTTCCATCCCCACTGGACTCACTGGCAGTGGGCAGTTGCTGCTACCCGGATGCTGCTTCCCAGATACAGGCTCACAAGTCAGCAAAATTGGGAAAACAGATGTTAGGAAAGATCTCTCTCTATTAGCTCCCTCGGAAGTGAGGTATCCTGCAGGGCTGGCAGGAGTTATTAAATCAAGAGTCATTATTTACCCAAGGGCCAGTCTCGCAAGTCATGTTCCTAGAAGTAAATCCGGAATTACGCTGCCCACGGAACTGGATTCACACGGGTACGAGGGAGAGCACAGTTTGCCTCTCCGGGTTTTAATCCACCTCTGAGTCACCGGAGCGCCTGGCAGCGAAACGGAGCAGTGTTTGGGGACACTTTCATTTGTTTGCGTAAGCGACTTTGGGAATGACACACTTCCACTGAACCAGAGCACAGAGGAGGAGGAATTCCCCCGATGGGGGCCAGGGGACGGGGCTCACCCCCCTGCACCGCCCACCCTCCTCCCCCGCCACCGGCCACGCTGGCACTGCCAAAGGAGGAGGAATTAATCTCCCGAGGTGGTCCGGAGCAGCCTAATACCAGCAGAAAATTACAGAACAGGATGAAGAGCATTACAAAATGAATAGGAGGGGACTAGAGATTTCCATGGCTAATCCTGTTAACGAGACAATTTCTTATCAAACTCATTATGTGGCAGAGAGGGGGGGGAAGGAGGGAGGGGCTGAGGAGGGAGGTTGGAAAGGGGGAAGGCGATGCCAGGCAAAAGGCATTCCCGGTGAATGGGGACACGAGGCTGGCAGGAGAGCAGGAGAGCTTCCCGAGCCCGGCCCGCCGCATCAGCCAGGACTGTATTCCTATTTTCCAAGGAGAGCTGAATATTACTAGAGTGACCATTTACCACAAAACAGTGCCGTCTGCTCCGGCTCTACTACCAGCCCTCTCCCAGCGCTGAGCTGCAGCGGGCTGGGATTACGGGCAGGCATAAAAACATGTAAAATCCACCGAGAGAACATTCATTTTAAAAAAAAAAAAATATTTTTGGAGCGTCATTTTGGTTTTTTTTTTTTGCTCCCCCTTTTTAACCTCCTGTGATGACGAGCCTCGTTCTCCAGGAGGAAGCAAAAACGAAAAGCTTTGCTCCACGGGCTGAATGTGTGTGTCTGATGGCAACGGAGGCTCCGGCATGGGATGGGGAGCCCGGGAAGGCAACACAGAACATCGGGGAGCTGGGCAGGAGGCTCTCCGTGCCGATGCCCGTCTCTGGCTCAGCCACGCACGAGCAAAGCCGAGCCTGGCGCAGCAAAGCGAAGCTGCGGCTCGGTGATTCCCGAAAATCGACAGCACGCTCCTCACCAATCCCTCCACCTCCTGCCCCCCAGAGTCACAGGGGCTTCACCGCTACTTTGTGCACAGCGTTTAATTATTTCTCTCTCTCTCTTTTTTTTTTTTTTTTTTCATTTGCTATTTAAAAAACCGCGGAACTAGTCAGATTTCATGCTAATGAGAAGAAAATCTGGATCGAGGACTGTGCAAAAATTTGCATCTCAAAGAGGAAAACAGGAAGTCGCTAAGAAAGGAAAATCCACGCCGAGGTGGTAGCGGGTATGGCCATAATTAGGCTAATGCTGCCTGTGTTCTGTCAGCTCGTTTCCATCAGCCCCAGGGTGGCAGGGGACAGCAGACCTCCCCACCACCACACGACTCCCTGACACGATACCCAGCCCAGGAGAGAGCTGGTGAGGGATGCTGAGCGATATGGGGTCCAGGATAACATGGGATGCAGGACAGCACAGGGAACACAGTGGACTCGCTGCCCCAGGAAGGACATACATCTGGAGAGTCTTTTCCAACGGCACCACCAACACTGTGGGACTGAGTGTACCCAACAGAACAAAATATCACACCACCCATGTGTTATCTCAGCCATAATCTCCTTGCATCTCTCTGCTCTCACCAGACCGACCCTACACGGTGCCCAGCCCCTCCTGCCTGGCCCCAGGTCACGGTGAACACACAACCTCAGCACTGGCAGCCCAGAACGAGTGATTGCTGTCCCCCCATTTTGAGAAGGGCTGATTTGCAGTTTTGCATCAATTTTCTCCTGATTTTTTAATTGGGTTGTGCTGCCGCTGCAGACATTACCGAGCAAACAATTCCGAATGGCTCGAACTAAGATATTTGCTCATAAAAATCCATCACCAACGCCGAGAATGACAGAAATGGAAAATGCCTAATGAAAACAAAGGGGAAAACAACAGGTACTCTGGTCCTCCGCCATCCATCACCAACCTTGGATTATTGAAAATAAGGGAGGGGGAAAAAATCCTCCCATCTGCAATCAGATCTTGAGAAATCTTGAAAAGCCAAACACCACATAGGAGGAAATTCTTTGCCCCCACTTCAATCTGCAGGAGTTTCGCCATAATTATAATAAGAGTGAGGCTGCTGGATAACACGAGAATTATTTTCCCCACTTACATTGTCAAATGATCATTTTGCCCTGCAGTGAAATCTCAATAATTATAATGCCGAACCGTGAAAGAACAAAGAAATAAAAAAAAAGCAGTGTTTTCTTCCAGGGAGCGGGGGGAGGGGGGAGCCGCCATCACAGGACTCAAAGTGCATCCTTCCTCTAATTATCTTTCTTGGGGCTGTGCATCCCTCACCTTTTCTTGATGGCCTGAGCACCCTGGTGAGCCTCCCCAAAACTCCATGGGATGGAGAGGGTCATGTGGATGGGAGCAGCCACCTCCATGTCCAGTGTGGCAGAGCTTCCCCAGCAGGAAACAGAGCGGGAAGTGTGGTTTGGGTTCCATGGCATCGCCTCCCAGTCCTAATCCGAGCCCCACATCTCTGCCAGGACCTCCCCACAAAGGCTGCCCATGGGACTCGGCCATGGGATGTGGGGAGTGCCACGGCAAAGCCAGTCATCACACCCTGCTCCTTCACACCCATCCCAACACTGACAGCCCCTCAGCAGGGGAAAAGCGAGGGGGAGATAAGAGAAAGGGGACAGAAAGCAAGGGGTGGGGGGGTAAAGGAGGCGAACAAGAAAAACAAGACGACAGAACGCTTGCTCCACAGCCCTTGGCTAAATTACAAACCAGTTTACTGAGGTGGAAAGCTGCAGTGAGCTGAGGAGGAATATGTGGAAACCATCTGCAGATTTAAAAATAATCTATTTTACGATCACCCTCGAACATATTCTTTTGCAGAAACCAAATAGGATTTGTTGTTGTTGTTTTGTGCAAACTGTTAGGGAAAAATTACTAGAAACATGCAGGGGGTTTTGCCTTCTTGAGTACTGAGAGGCTAAATATGCCCTTCCTTATGTTTAGAATAGTAACAGTCATCTTAAAATTAACTTGGTCTGCATCAGAGCTTAAAACAGTTGCAATTCAGAGCCTGCAAAAGCAGGACAAACCTGCGCTGGGATATCTAGCGCTTCTAGCTGACAGATGTCTTCCTACATACAGTAAATATAGGTCGTCTTTTCCTACCCAGAGAACTGTAGATCTTAATTAACCAGGCCACTAGCAGCATATGTAATGATTTTTTTTGCAGCTCGCTTAAGTAAACCTTCCTGCGATTAGATGGAAGGGAAATAAGATGCATGTGAGAGGGACCCATCTCCCACGACCCGGCTCCCTCGGTGAGCGCAGACCTCGCGCTGTGGCTCCCGTTGTTATTTCACGCTATAAAATCTGTCTAACGAGATGGGAAGGGTGTGGAGCCCCACATCCCCCTCCCTGTGCACAGCCCACGGCCATGCCCCGGCCAGCCCCAGGCTCAGCTCGGCCGACAGCGGCCAGAGGGGTTATTGAGCTTCACAGGCTAAACTGTGCTCCTCTCCTTGGAAGGCACTTGGGGATTAAATTATCTCCGGGCTCAGAGACAAATGAGCTAATGAAATTCACGCTGCATTATAATAAAGTCATGCCGAGCCCTCGCAGAGGGGCAGTGGGTGCTGGGGTGGGCGAGGGCGGGTGGCAGAGCCCATCAGGGCACTGGGTTCCTACTCTGTACAGCTGGTCTGTGCTGAGGGGCTGAACCCCTGAGGGGCCACTGGAACTCATCCTTACAGCTTTTATGATGAAGGTGCTGTAATGTGTGTAAGGGTACCAATAGACTTAGGTCATTCCTACGTAACTGGGAAATAACAGACCTTGATCTATTTGTGTGAATTTCAGGATTTAGAGGGGGAGAAAAAAGGTGGCTAAAAGTAAAGGTGGCTAAATCCCAGCCCAGGGTCAGGGGGGAGGCAAGATCTGGGTGAAGTTTTACAAGACAGCAGCTGTGCACCTGTGAACAAGGGCAGCCAGCCCTCCCACCAGCTCTCACGCGTAGGATGCTCTGAACTGCAACTGATCTTTAAAAATCCCTTGAACTGGAGGGAAGGGAGAGCAGAGCTCAAGCCTACGGCTGCATCCTTGTACAGGCTACATTTCAGCCAGAAATGTGCTTGCAGAGCAAGGACAGCACAGAGACCTCTGCAAAGGCCAAAATTGGTGCCAGGGATTCTCTGGCTCCCCAGAAAAGGGAGCAAAAAGCCACCCAGAGCCTGTGGGAAGAAGTCTCAAGGCCAGAAGGTCCCTCTGCAACACGGAAAACTGCAAGAGAGCCACACACTGCCGCCCCGCACCAGCTTTGAATGAATCCTGCCGAAGCCAAGATCCTGTTTTGATCTGACGAGCCTCACAAAAGGAACTCCTGCCACCCAAAACTCAGGAGTGAAGTGGAATGATCCCACGCTGCCGTGGTCCCCATGTGTCCACACAGACACGCGCGGTACGTCCCCTCCTCCCCTCCCTTCCACTCGCTGGGGAAAAGAAATCGGCGAACGTGACTCGAACAAAGAGCAGAACTTCCTCCCCGCTCATTAGTGCTGGAAAAGCAACAGAAAAAAAAAATCCCCAGGACATAACCTCCTCTTCAGCTCTGAAGTCTGAATGGCTTGGAGAGGGTGGTTGGGTTTATTCTTTGCCTTTCACCTCGCTCTGAGTTGGTCTGCATGCTTTGATTATGGAGAGGAGCCCACGCCAAGAAAGGAACCCCCAGAACCACCACCCCCTGCATGCTGGCTCTGCACAGCCACCCTGGGGCAGAGAGAGTTCCACACACGGGATTTTCCTGCTGGCACAGCCCCATCAGTGCCCAGCTTGGGGGCTGGAGGCAGCTCACAGCAACACTCCCCAGCCTGTGGCAACGCTCCGATCCTTCCTCCCTCTCTCCCATCCTTCTGGAATGGGTGATTCCAGAGGAAAACCACCTTTCCTTGCCCTCCCTGCATCCAGGAATGCTCATGGGGGCTGGTGGTGGCAGAGGAGTGGGCTGCTGGGTGGGACAGGGGCATCAGCTTTCCTCACCTCCTGGCTGCTCCCCACCCACTGCAAACAGCAATCCCACAAACTGAAATGTGGGTTAACTACCTGACCCCCTTGGAAGGGGATGAGAAGGCAGAAGTGTCCCTGCAGCCACAAACACCACTCGTGGGTCACCATGAGCCCTTCTCCATTCACCCACACTCCAGCAGTGAAAAGGTTCAGGGGAGGCTACAGGGGAGCTGCACACATTCCCAGGGGGAAACAACCTTTGTGTTCCTGTTCCATCAAGCATCGCTCCCCTGACAGTGCTTACAGCACAAATCCACTACAGAGCATCTGCCACACGCAGGGGCTGCACCAGCAGCTGGGGGGAGGAGCAGCCCCTTCCTGCACCACACATGATCCACTGCAGCTTATCAATAATTATTAAGACAAGGCAAATGTATGTTGACCTAGTTAGACGTCCAAGAAGAAAACCAGCTACGGTGGGGTTTGTTTAACAACCCAGCAGTTCTGAAAGGGACAGGCCTGGCTGGTTCCTGCGGGAGCCTCAGCACTCACAGGATGACACTGTTCTTTGGTAGAGAGGGATGGAAGGGATCCAACACCCAGGGCAGGAGGATTTGGGGTGCCTGGGCTCTGGGATCTCACTGCACACCCCCTGGTTGTCTTCCCCCTGTTTTCATTCAGGGGGGCTTGTGAGAATGCCAGCAGACCCTCAGAAGAAAAGCAGTGCCTCCAGGATTGGAACCTCAACTGGAAAAACAGTGATGGAGAGGGACAGCCCCACAGGAATCTCCCTTGAAACAGGGTGCTGAGACAACACTGTGGCAAATGGGGCATCAATCAGGAGGAGGGAAGTGGCATCCTAACCAAATACAACCACTGTACCAAATTATCTAAGAGTATAAGAAAAGCTGTACTGTGAGTAACAGTTTTTGCTTCAAAGAGAGCAGGGAAATACTCCAGATAGTTCACAACAGGATCACAAAAAATCAATGAGGGCTAGAACAATCAGTCAGGTGCTGTGGGATGCAGCACAAACCCCCAGCACCCATCCCCAGACGGCACCTTGGACACCACAAACACAGAGAAGAGAGATCCTGTGTCCTCCCAGCAGTGCCCCTGGCCCGGGAGCTCAACTTAGGTAAATCCAACCTTGCAATAAGATATGATTTCCTAGCAACAAGCAATGAGATGCAGGGGCAGCTCACCAGGAGAGCGGGCAGACTCCACATGGCTCCAAGTCTTTAAATGAGATGAGATCTTGTTACAACATGGCTTTCATCTGCCTTCCAGGTGTCCAGGGGACAGAGTGCACTGGGGGAAGCCCTGGCCCCTGACACAGCTCTTAGTCTCCTCAGGTATAGCCTGGGGAAAGCTAGGAATGGTACATGAGGGCCTGGCACCCTTGGGCATCGCCACCAGGCTGTCTGTTATTTTTGCAAGAGGAATATCCATTTGTCACCACAATGGCACAGAGACACACAAGGACCCCTCAATATCCAGGCTGTGATCCACTCAACTTGGGGTGATCAGGGATCTGGGACCCTGTAACTCTCCAGTGACTCAGAACGCGTGACCTACTCCAACTCACTCACCCATCACTCACACACACACACTTATGATGCTTTATCTGAGACCTGAGCTCATTCTGCCCTGCTCCTGCCTCCACTTTGCTTCCCTGCAGTGACGTGCAGGATGAATCCCTCGATCTCGTGCAAACACAAAAAGCTCTCGAGGTCCCCACCCCAACCCCTGCCAGGTCGGAGCGTGGCTCAGGGCAAGGGAGGCGAGGACAGTGCGGACACTGGCATCGCCGGCCTGAGGGGACACCTCCTCAGCCACTGGCCTTCTGCCCAAGGCTCCCTCCTGCTCTGCACGGTTCAGTGATGCCTTTATAGCATTCTCTGTGCCAGGACAGCCCGAGGCCTCAGCGCCAGCCTCAGCAGGCTCGGCCAAGCCGGCTGCCATGGACAGGCAGCAGCCCATGCCCCGGGAAGCCACCACGGCTGGGTCACCCCAGGAGGGCAGGCACAGAAAGGATGCATCAACATGGGGGTTCAGAGGCAGAGTGTGGCACAGGCTGGAGAGAGCCTCCCTGGACGGCACACAGCACCCAGACTCCCATGTCCAGCTCCAAAGGCGACAGACCCCGACAACAGGACCCCCTGGATACAGCCCTTCTGTCTAGGGCAGGAACACAGACCTTCCTCCCTCCCCAGTCTGGGAACGTTCAACACTTCCCCCCAGCCCAGATCCCTCTGTCCCTGCAGCACTGCAGCCAGATCCCGCCTCCAAAAAGCCTTTCAAAACTGACGGGATACAAATTATTCCTCCCTTTCAGCTGCTATTCAAGCCTTGCTGGCCACTGCTCTGAGCAGCTGCTGCCTCGCACACGCTCACGCCTCTGACGCCCGTGTGGGAAGGGTGGGCAAAGGGGTGGGTTTGGGAGCAAGGAGGGGTAAGCACAGCATCCCACCACAGCCACACAAAGAAGTTCCTCACCCACAAGCGATGAGGATGGCAGAGTGAGCCCAGCCTGCATTGTGGAGCAGAGAGCTGTGCGCTGCCGGGCAGGATGAGCTTTCACTGCAAAAAGCTGAGCTGTCCCAGGGAGGGTGACATGGGGACAGTGGCACAGGACAGGCCAGAGATGCTCCTCACTGACACACATTAGTGGGTGCACAGGCTAAAGCAGCAGGACCCATACCCAGCCAATTCACAAATGTTTTATTCATAAAAACACTGCAAAGTTCACGCGCGCTCGCTAATTACTCAACCTGCTCCTCTGTCAGGTGAATAATGAGGGGAAAAATAATCAGCAATTTGTTCAAAACCACATGGAGAAATTCCGAGAGTGTTATTGCAGCGCTGTGCCCTGCATACTGAAACCTGGAGCTGATGTGATGCTGCAGGTACGAAAACCTGGGCACACACCAAAGAGCAGCCCCTCTACGTAACCAGTACCTGCCATCAGCATATTCAACCCCCCAAATTCCAGCCTCTCCCACACAGCTGAGGGCCACTTCCAGAGGCTCCAGGCACAGGCTGAGCCAGGGCTGTCACAGCTGCACCTCAGAGGAGAAACATCTTTAAAAAGCACCGAGGAGCTCCTGCCTCCTTGGAGTGCTGGGAAGCCCAGCCAGGCCCTGCTCTCTGCAGCGCTGCTAATTACTATGGCTTTCCAGAAGGCAGGAATAATTAAAACACCTTCCCTTTCCCTGGAGAGCACGAGCAGGAGCCTTAGTGGATGACACAGGGAGGAGAAACCATTTCCCAAACTTCTTTGCTTTCCTTAGGAGCTGAGCCTGGCAGCAGGGCAGAGCATGCGCCGCCCGAGAGAAGCGAGGAGCCTCCTCAGGGGATGCTCCTGTCAGCACCCACCCAAGGGGAAGGAAGGAAGGAGCAAGGGAAAACCAGACAGCACGAGAGGGCTGGATGCAAAATCTCAGGATTTTTAGCTGAGGAAGCACTGAAGATCTAGCACGTCTGCTCCTGAGGAGCCGCTTCAGCCAAGGGACTACTGCCTTGGCACACTAATTATTTTCAAATAAAACCATCCACTAAAATAGCATGAAAAAGGATCATAGAGCATTAGCCCTGGAAGATCCCACCTGCCCACCCAAACATCTCATCACACTGTTGGTCTGGCAGGGAAGGGGTAGGTGTAAGGACAGGGCCACCAACAGAGAGCTCTGTGACCACTAACTTTCAGACACGGGCTCTGCAACTCCAGCAAAGTTCCAGACAGGCATTGGCATCTCTGCAGCAGCAAATGGGAGTGTAATCACAGAGAGGTGAGGGGAGGGTGGAAACAAAAAGCAGCAATAAATCACTTCCCTGCTGCTACCTGAGGAGATATAATTAAGTTTATGCCTAGAGTGGCATTGCTGACAGTAGTCCTGGAATGAGATAAACATACAGCATGAGGTTAGGCTGCAATAACACCAGCACCGAGTGGCAGGTGACACGTGTGCTCAGGGACGTCCTCGATTAGGGAGCTGCAGGCCCCAAACATGAGCTAGAGGGGGGAGAGCACCAGGAGATGTCTGATAAACTGCACATTGGACGGCACAGGGCAGTGGGGCACAGATGGAATGGGCTCTGCAGCCTCTGGCGAGCTGCCTGCTGCTCAAACCCACCCCGTCCCATGTGTCCCTGTCCAGGGGCATCCCACCTTTCCTGGGTGCCCACCATCACCCACATGTGGCAAAGGAGGTGGCACACAGGGGTGTGCTGCAGTACCCCAGCTCGCCAGCTTGCATCCTGCTCGTGCTTAAGCACAGGCTTAAATTTAAGCACAGGCTTAACTTTAAGCCCATGAAACGTCCACTGATCTCCAAAGGATTATTTGTGGGCTCAGCTGCACACACGGAGGGCTCTGCAGGCACAGGGCTGGGACGTTCAGTGTTACACCCCAACACAAAAGGCAGAGGTAACCCCTGCAAATGGGGTTGCAACCAAAATGGAGGGGGGACCCATCCAGCCAGCTCAGCATGGGGACAGTCACCGAGGTTGGACACTGAGCTGGTCCAAAGCTCCTTCCAAAGGCCAAGAACACTGTGGGTACTGCAAATCATCTTGTACTCAAACACACCTGTACATTTACAAATGCTTTCCTTAACTCTCCCTTAAGAAAAAAATCCACAACCCTCTATTAAATCTCACTTATAGAAAAGAGGTCCATTTGTGTGAATAACTGAAGACAATCCCAAAACAGAAGCAAATTTTCCAAGTAGTCTGGTCTTGCAATATATTTCAAACCTTCTTATTTTAAAGTATCTGTAAGAAGCCTCATTCTGCCCTTCCCCACAGGTCTGATGAACACATTTCTGCAGAGCTCCACGGATGCCATCCCAGGTGACACTGCCTGATGTCTCCTTCACTAAGAAAGAGGTCAGACCTGGCCACCCACAAAGCTCAGCTTTAGCAACTCAGGCCAAGGAGCAGAGAAGGACATCCCAAATCCAGCTGAACATCACTGGGGTGACATCTAAGCAAAAGTCTCCTCCTGCCCTCCAGCATGGTACAGACACTGCCACGTCCATCAGCATCCCACCTCCAGCCCCTGATCCCACCCCAGCCAGGAGGAGCCTCCAAAAGCCAGAGCAGGGCCCAGCTCAGCTGAGAGCCTCCAGCTGCCATCTGGACGGATCACAGGATTTTTTCCATGCAAATATGAAAGAGGGGGTGGGGGAAGGCTGAGGAGAAACGAGGCTGCAAAATGAATTCAGCATCAATTATTCTAAAATATGCGTGTTAATATGGGAAGGGCTCCATGGCTGCATCCATCTCCACTTCTGTTCATTTCAAGCAGCAAGATGTGACCCGGGAAGATGACAGCATCTCGCGTCTCACTTACACAAACACGAGCTGGGCAAGGGGGGATATTAAAACGGGAGACAATGCTGCATATTAAAATGCCACAGATGGAGCTTTCTGCAGCCTTTGCAGTCTGCCTCGGAGATTATTGCTGGGCCATATTGTATTAAAAATGGGGGGTGGGTGTTTTATTTATTTAATTTTTAAACAAATTCCATCTCCTACTCATGCCGGATGGATAAAGTGAGCTCTTGAGCTCCAGCCAGCTTTGCCGGCAAACCCACATGAAAAATGCATTTTCATTAATACAAACTGTTTGCAGTAGGTAAATTAATTCTGGAAATGGTTTTCATACATGGCAAATTATACGTTCAGTGAAAACACTAGACGACACTCCACAGTCCTAATAAAAGCCCTGCATTCCCTTTAATGAAGCGGGATTGCCAGGTAAAGGCAGCGAGCTGGGACAATTAAACAAATAAATAAGTCAAGAGGTGAGTAAAAGCTGAGGGGGTTTGGTGGTGTCAGGAGACTGCTGCAGCTATCCCAGGATCCAGAGCAGGATCCTGGAGTTTCCCAGAGAGGAGCAGGAGAGAAAGGAGCAGCCCATCTCCCTTGCCATCTCTGCAAGGTGAGGCTGAGGGTCCCACCAAGGAAGGTGCAAGGGGCCATAAAGTCCAAGAGCACAGCGGTGACCAGAACAGCACAGCTGGCCAAGGAGCAAGGAAAGGCCCTGCCAATCCTTCTTCATCACCCAGACAAGGAACAAGCCCAAAGATTAACCTCTCTCCTCACAAGTTTCTCTTCTGCTCTCAAATCTTTTCATGTCTCCTTTAACAGTCCCGTTTCTGGGCGCCTGCCTATGGCGAGGGAAGCGATATATAATTGATGAAATGACGATGTGCTACGGCCCCAGCCCCAGCCAGAAGACATCTGTTCTGCACGTAGACTCGCTCAGGTGCTGTCACGCTGCATTTACCGCAGCGTATCAGCGCCTGGCTGCGGATGTTAATGTGGGGCCAGCCCTGATCCGTAACTCTGCACGGCTCGGGGTGTCAGGACCTAGCAAGACAGCACTGTAGGTATCCTATATCCCGCTTTTCAGGCTTGTTTCCACGAATTTCCCTCAGTGGTGTTGCTGCACCAAGGCTGCACCCAGTGCCCCAAGCTGCTGGGTGCTTGGGGTGATGTCCCTCCCCTGCTGCACCTCTGTACCCACAGCCCCTCTCAGGCAAGGTGCCTGCTCTTACCCACTGCCTTTCCCTCCACAGTTTTGACTTTTAGAACCATGGGCCAAAAGGAAGGCAGGCATAACGCCTTGGAAGTGGAGAAACCCTCTCAGAGTGATTTGAAGAGCAGAGCAAATACCCATCCCTGCATTTGTCACGGGGAACTGAACGCCACGGAAAGAGGGGGCAGCATTTCATAACAGCCTGCCACATTAGAAAACAAAGAGTGATAGAGAATCTTTTAGTCACCTCTTAATTACATATTCTGGGTACATTAAGAAAGGAGAAATGTATCTCAGGTCACTGCCTGTCACCGCGACAAAGGCCCGTGATGAGTTCTGTATTCAAAATATTTGCAGTAATTATCAGCACAGTTCCCCTTTGAAAGCGCTCAGAGGGAAGGATGGTGTTTCACCCGAGGGAATCAGCTCGCAGCCTGCACTGGTTTCACTGCACTACAGATAAATATACTCGTGTGTGTGTATATTTTTACCAGCGTGCCCGGGTATGTATCCATGGAGAAAAAACTATAAATGCCTAATGCTCCTCTTGTGGGGCTGGGGAGTGGGAGAGGCAGAAGAGGGGCTCTATTCCTCTCTCTCCTGCAGAGCCATGGATGAGATGTGATGGCCTCCACTGGATTTCCAGAGGTGGGAGTGGGGACTCTCACCCCGGGGTGACGGCTGCAGCCACAGCCTGGTCAAATGGAAAACAACCCTCTGCCAATGCAAATGCCCAGGGAAGGAGAGAAATGCGCTGAATGCAAATGGGACTGACCTTTAATTAGTGCATAGGGAGGCACAAGGGGAGAGAAAACACCAGAACTTCCCTAGGCACCTTCCCTTTCTCAAGCACAGCAGGAACCACAGCGTCTCCACACCAGTGACACATTTTCCAGGCAGAAACCCCCACAGAACATCCTTCCCCTCTCTGCCTGTGCTGCTGCTGAGCCAATGTCACAGAAAGACCAAAGAGAAGGGTGAGGGATGGGCAAACAGGTCCCAGGCTCCCACCATAGGTGCTTACAGGATCTTGTAGCAAGGTGAGGGTTGGCTGCTTCTACAAGGCAACTACTGACAGGACAAGAGGACATGGCCTCAAGCTGCACCAGGGGAGGCTCAGGTTGGACATCAGGAAGAATGAAAGGGTTGTTAAGCATTGGAAGGGGCTGCCCAGGGAGTCCCCACCCCTGAAGGTGTTCCAGATGTGGCACTCACTGCTCTGGTCTAGTTGACAAGGCGGGGATTGGTCCCAGGTTGGACTCAGTGATCTTGGATGTCTTTTCCAACTTAAATGATTTTGTGATCTTATTGTAAGTGTGCAACCTCTGGGGTACATCTTGGTGTCAGTCTCGTGGGATTCCTCATTATTTCCCTATTTGTTTTCAGCCAATAACCTGCCCCAGCCCTCCCAGAGCACTCAGTCTAACTCAGCCATACACTACGGAGCAACTCCTTTTCCTCGGCAAGCATTTAATCTGAGTGGACAGGAGCAAAGCCATGTAGATATAAATGAGGCAAGGAGAAAACAGTATGCTTCAGGTTCCTCAGGAAAGCATATGGGACCAGGAGACTTACTAATAAATTCTTCTTTGTTCTGTATTGTCTGTGATAAATAGCCACACTCAGCATCAATAACCGCAAACATCCTTGGGAAAGAGAGACATGCACAAACCCATCACGCTGCTGAATGCAGAGAATGGATTCAATTTCGGTTCTGAAGGCAAATTTCACAGCCCTAAACAAAATTATCTGAGGGGGCTGCTGTGGCCACACATGCAATAAGTGTAAGGTTATGGCTACTAAACCCGCAGAATGCCTCCCAGGAGTTGTAATACCTTAAGCTAAAGGACAGGAAAGAATAGCCCCATTCAGGATGGTGCCTTTGGAAAAATAACATTTATGTTTCCGGATAAAAAGTGTTTTTATTAAGGGAACACAACACTTCTGGAATGTTACTGCCCTAGAGATTACTCAAACTCCCACCCCTTTGCTGGCATCCAAAAGTAAATTTCCACGAGATTTTAAACACTGCTGAGACCTCAATAATTTGGGAGTAGGAGGGAAAAGAGAGCAGTAGCAAGAGACATTCCTAATGGTGAAGACATGAAAAACGCAGTTTTATTTTTTGATGATTGCATTAGATTTTTTTTTTATCACAGAGATGAAAAATGAGCAGCTACCACCTCCTAATTCACTGCCTGGGGACTGGATTCCTCTCTGCTGCCGTATGAGGAGAGGCACTGAAAGCAGCACTGAGCAGGAAACGAGTTATACTGAAGAAGAGCCAGCTCCATTGTGGAAAAATAGTAGGCTGGTGCAAAGTGCGTGTATTGAGGGCAGGAGAAAACCCAGGCCCATGCTTAGGATGGAGAATCACAGAAACATTAAGGCTGGAAAAGCCCTCTGAGACCATCGAGTCCAGTTGTTAACCCAGCACTAAACCACGTCCCCAAGTGCCACATCTACATGTCTTTTAAGCACTTTCAGAGCCGGTGATTCCATCACTGCCCTGGGCAGCTTACCACACTTCTGGTGAAGAATTTTTACCCCAGTATCCAATCTAAACGCACCCCGGTGCAATTTGAGGTCTTTTCCTCTTGTTCTATTGCTTTTCACTTAAGAGACCGAACCCCATCTGGCTCCAGCGAGAAGGTCCCTGATGCTCCAGTCAGGACCACGGACAGCGCCCGTCCCGCTGCATCCCTTAAAAGACGGTGTTTCGCCTTATTTATTTACAAGAGGGCAAGCGGCGGGTCCTTCACGCCCAGGATACCCCAGAGGTTCCCGGCGCTGTGGGCTCTGAGCGTGCCAGCGAGACAGAGGAAGGATTCAGCTTCTCATCTCTTCCTCCCCGCAAAAACCTTTCGGCTGCCAGCATGAATTCCCACCCACAGATCGAGTGACTTCCCTGGGAAGCTCCGAGGAGTGGGAAGTGCCACCCAAGGTGGCCTGAAGAAGTGTACAACCACCCAAGCACATGCACATGGATGTGAGGAGACACGATCGATAGTTTTCATTTCCCCCAAACAGTTTCTCCCCTGAGACATCACCCGGATATAGGCAAAAGGACAAGGAGTAAGAGTTCTAAACTAAAATAGGGGTGGATTTAGAGGAGATATAAGGAAGGTCTTTTTACAACGGGGGTGGTGAAACACTGGGACAAGTTACCCAGAGAGGTGGCAGATGCCCCATCAATGGGGCTTAAGGTCAGGTTGGACAAGGCTCTGAGCAACCTGATAGACTCAAAGGTGCCTCTGCTCCTTGCAGGGAGTTGGACCGAATGAACTTTAAAGGTCCCTTCCAAGCCAAACTATTCAATGACTCTAAAAGCCCACCAATGGCCACAAGCCCCAGGCCACCCTTGTACCTGCAGGCACAGAAGATCTTTCCTCCTGCCACCTGGATGTGGGGCAGTGTAAGTTTGTTCACACAGCTGTCATTATTGGCCACATCTGACCACAGAAGCTCTTTTCCAACAACATTAAAAGCTCAGCACTGCTGCTAACGCTCCCTTTGGGCAACATGAGCAAATTTCAGACTGTTGTCACAAAAATGAACATGTCTTGCTGGATTTTAACCTGACTGAAAGGCACAAGTGCTCAAGAAAGCTATTTGCACAGCAGCCTTGCATCAGGGCTTCTTTCTTGTTAATCCTCTGCTCTGTAACCACTTTTTTCTCATGCTTTAACTTGGAGCACCATGGGTTTGAAAGGATGAAGTGCATTAAGAGTTTTAATGCTGAGGAAGATATCAGCCTGACATTTTAATAACACTAATGCTCTAGAATTTGCACAACTATCACTCTAATGTGTATCTCAACACCAATCCCCGCACCGTGGTTAGTACAAGCTCCATACCACATTAAACACCACAGGTAATGAAATCAGCCCCTTCTGTGGTGGACAAGACATTAATTTTTCCAGTGCCACGTGCAGAAACATCGCAGACATTACCACCTTCTCCCCCATCAGGGTGTAGACAACTGCTCCTCACCCTCTGCCTCCTGGAGAGCTGAGCACTGACAACTAAGGCAACGATGTAAAGATAAAGAAGCTGCTTCTAACAGGATTTCTTTTGTCTCAGCACAAACCCAAGCCCTTTTGAACACCAGTTTCCTAGCCTGGATCTTCCAGAATCATTCCCAGTCCTTGATTATACACCCTACAGTTCAGCTTAACATTACTTGAATTACTTGGTCCTTTGCCTGTGTAAAGCCTGAAATTCATCCTAAGCCAGTGCATGTAAACCAGCAAGGATAGGATGCAGTTTAGATGACGCAGCGAGGGACAGACGAATAGGAGGGACTCTCTTAAAAACAAAGAGGACCGTTCCTGTCCACTGGAAAACTGGGTGGAAAGGCACCAAAATTTTAGGAGCTCAGGGAGAGACAGCAGCTGCCCTATTGCTGTATGGAAGGGAGTGAGTCAGCAGCACCCACAGCTTCACCTTCCCCCTGCTCTCACACCTTGTGTCCAGCAAGAGGGGCGGCTAAAACCATATAAATACAGCAGCAGAGACAAGCAGTGAAGGGAAACACTCGGGCTCAGAACTGAAAGGTGCCCCCACCTGCATCTTCTGGTGCCTCTGCTCCAGACACCAGCAGAGCACTGGCCATGAAACACCTGCTCAAGCCCTGGTTCTGCTTCCTCGGAGGAAACCAAGTCCTTGCACTTTCTGCTCACCTTCTTTTATGCCTGAATACCAAAAGCCCTAAATGGGCTACAAGCATCAATCAAATCTGATGTAAAAATGTAGATGCCTTAAAAAGTTATAAGCTCACAAACCTGTAAAAGAAAAGAAAAAAAAAAGAAAAAGCTAAAATGCAGCCAAAGCCCAGGCATTTTGGAAAGTTCAGACCTAGTGATGGGAGGGCAGAAAGTGCTTCCTCTGCTGTCTTTGAAACACACACAAGCTGTTCTGCAAAGCCTAATGGCAACAGGCACCAGGGGACTTTTTTGGCTTCCAAACCCCACTCCTGTGCATGCAGCCCACACACTGGGACTGGGCTTAATGAGCAGGAATTTGAAAGTCGAGTTCAACAGAGGCTAAAAACGAGCTTAAGTTTCACGTGCAAAGTCAAATGCAAAAGTAACTAAGAGGCAGGAAGCCCTAAGAGTAAATGAGACTGTTACATCTTGTGTCTAATGAGTGACACCAGGTAACGCTGGCAAATTGCTCACCTAGAGACAGCATCACTGAATTTCTGATGGATGAACAAGCCTTTTTTTCTTTCCCCTCATCAGCTCACATCACAGTGAATGATGGAGCATGTTTTTCTGATAGTGCTGGAGATTGTCACAATCATTTGCTAAATCCAGTTCTGCTAGTAACACTGTGGTGGAAAAGCAAGTGGTGCTAAGTCAAACCCTCGGCTGACAGAAGCTGGAAAAGCTTCCCAAGGGTCAGGCAGAACCAGCTGCGTGGCTCCCACCCTTGGCTTCTCACAGACACGATCCCAACTACGGATAATCGACGCGCACAATGGAACTGCACTAATGGGCAATATGAAAGCACTGGAGGGGCTCAGAGAGAGAGAGAGAGAGAGAGAGAGAGAGAGAGACGGTTCCGCACAGGAGAACAAGCAGATCGTGGCCAATCTGCAGCCAGAATTAGGTAAAACGACTCAGTGTTTTGTGGGTGCTTCACCCAAAACAGGCCGGCCCCGGAGTCACGTCCAACACCGGCGCTGGCCCGGGCCAGGCAGCGAGCGCTGCCCGTCACGTGGGGAAGCCTCACGGCTGAGCTGCGATGCGTAAAAGGATTTACAGATGTAAAGCCACATCTCGATAACGCTTGGAACAAATCCCTGACATTCTTCACACAGCTCTGCACTAACAGGTTAGGCTCTAGCAGAGTGGAAACGGCAGCTCCCCGCTATTTCCACGTCTCCGTTCCCCGTTAACTGTTTGAAGCCTTCTCCCCTCGGAAGCAAGGTGGAGCTGGATCGGGGGAGGCAGGACTCTCTGTGCTGACAATTATTCTCCATTCAGGACTAGCCATTTGCATGCAGTTCATTTGTGATGCAGAAAAGCTTGAACCTGTCATTATTGCTTGGCATCAGTACAGTACTGTGAAAAGACACCGCTCGGAACATGCGCACAGTGCTGCACCCTATTTTCTTTAATCTAGGCTAAAATGACTATGAGAAAAAGCAGGAGGGAGGGAGAGAGGAAGAGGGGAACGGGGAAAGCATCTTTTCCACAAACAAGAGTGACTCTCTGACGAGCCAGGCACTAGTATTCCATGCAGAGCTCCAATGGTTTGTCCGGGGATGGTCACAGCGAGGCTGAACGCGAGGGGCTTCCCCAGTATGTACGGGCAGTGCATGCAGATGACATTGGTGTGGTCCCCAGTGCACAGCTGCAATCTTTTCAACGGAACTATCCCCTGGAAAGGCTCCAGGAGCCACCATTTTGCTGTACAATACACTCTGGCCAAGCAGGAGATGCCCAGGGGTCCTCCCCAACACATACACATGGCCAGTGCCTCCTCCCCCCTGCTGTCCCCAGGCACAGTGAGATGGCGATGGCAGTAAAGTCAGGGAAGCAGATGGAAAGCAAAAACCCTATGAAAGCTCTGCTCCCCATGGCTATTTCCTGTCTCTTCCCAACAAGCCGGGATCACAAATGCCTCCTCTCCAAGGCCAGGCTGGCACAGTGTGTGGGGAGGCAGCAGTGCCCTCCTTTGCTGAGGGGAGCATAGATGGCCTTATGGTTGACACCTTCAGAAGGGCCTGGGGGACAGTGGGGACACTGCCAGGCAGCTCCAACTCCCAGCCCCTTCATCAGCAAACACTCCCAGCACCCCCGTGTATGCTGATGATATTTGTGGCCATCTGCATTCTGGACGGTGCCAGCACCCACCCTCTCAACACCCCTTGTTTCTCCTCACATCGAGCACCTGACACCAGGCACAAAAGCACAAGAAACCCCAGCGTGGGCAGACGTGGACTAACACGAACAGTCAAAGATCAGCTCAATCCCTGCCTGTAGCCAAGGCTTTAACAGCTCTGTCAGAACGTCTGTCAGTAACTGTTCTCGCTCCTCAGCGTCTCCCTGTCATGTCAACATCCAATTGCTTTTGGCTAACAACTCGACCTCCATGACTGCTTGTGGCGAGATACTCCAGATCCCAACCACAAGTGGTGTGGAAAAGCATTTCCCAGTGCCAGTGCTGACCTGGAAACCCTTTGGTCTGTCCTGGCTCACCGAAGCAGACCTTGCTGTCACTGTGGCTCTGGGGTGGCCACCTCCAGCCCGGCCTGTTTTGGGAAGAGGCAGGACCGTGATGCGCAGGTGATTTAGGAGCCCAGATCCCATTACGATTCATTGCCAGCAGGGAATCTAACTCCCTTGTTACCTTTCAAATGAGCAGAGCTACACATGAATATTAAACACCACCTCGCTCTAGTCCCAGGGAAAAAAAAGCCAGTCTTTGAGAATCCCTCATTAAGATGCACTGGACGCCTTTCACAGGGAGCCCGAGAGCCAATTAAGCAGGACTGTAACAACCCTAAAACGAAGCTGCGTGCCTAGTTGGGCTCCAAGCTGTTGGTGGAGCTGGTGCGGGCGCTCTCCTGACAGTGCCTGAGCCCTGGATGTTCCCAGACCTGCTCCATCCCAGCTCCGTGATGGAATACCACACAACATACCCCCGCAACAGCCAGGAGCCTCTTGCCACCTCCCTGCCACGGATGGGGCTCTTCCCAAACCCACCCTCCTGTCCCTGCTCCATTTCCTGCAGAACCTTCAGTAAAGTTTATTTGCTGACTTTCAAACAGCATTATTTCCACACTGGATCGCAAGTAACACAACCAGACAAGCCTCACATGCCTCCTGACTCTGGAGAGACTCTCTCCTCATTCTGCACCGCAGCCTCATCCCTCCCTGCCTCTATCCAACCCCTTCTCCCAGCGCCAGCAGCCCCTGCTCAAAATCAATTTCTATATTTCAGATACAAAGGTTGTTTTACTTGAAAAATGAAGCTGCCCTTCACAGAGGTAATAGAGAGATCAATACTAGTTACATCAAGTTTCCTAGTGAAGACAAGGAACTGCTGGCATTTTTCTCCTGCTGATGCAGCCAAGTGGGTAGAGCCTGCATCCCAGACCCAGGTGGATGCTTGGCTGGAGAGCCCTGGTCCCCACAATCCCCGGGAGTGGCTCCTCAAGGTCCCCTCTCCCTGCCAGCGACAGGAGGGGGTGGCGGGAAATGGAAGAGAAAATTGTGGATATAATTTATAATGCCTCATTAATTTGACAAATGCTGCTTCATGCATGCTCTCCGTCAGCCCGTCACTGTCCCAGAAGCCACTAGATCAGCAGCTACTTCAGATGGAAAAAATCTACCTGCAAAACCTGCTGTTTAGAGGATGGATTAATTGCCACTGATTCTTACGGTGGCAGCTGGAGTTGCCCTGGCTGGTCCTGCCCTGTGGGCTGGGACCACTGCATGGGAAGAGTGACTCCAGTGAGGGATGCAAACAGAGATGGAGAAGGCAACTATCACAAACAGCTCTCAGAGAAAGCATTTGACCAGCTGTAATAGCTCCTTACCAAGGCTTTTGTATAGAAGCAATCCCATAGGAAATACTTCTTCACCAAAATGAAGCTTTTGTGGAAACTTCTCATTTCAGTCACGCACTGAATTCAATTTTGTCTCCATCTGAGAGAAAGTTTCCTTTCTTCAAATCTCTCCTTCCCACAGACTGTTTCTCTACTGGAAAAGCAGTGAGATGGAAAGGGAAAAAGACACCTTCTAGCCCAGGCCAGAAAGCACTGGGAGAGGGTGGATACTGCCCAGTGCACTCCTGCAGCCTCCTCCCTTCCCTGGGAGGGTTCCAACTCCCACTGGGGCAATATTTCAGGCAGAGCCAATGTGAGAGGCAGGGTTCACTCAGGAATGGAACCAGTCAATCTTTCCACAGCCAGGCAGCTCCAGCTGAAATCCTGCTGTGCCAGACTGAGCTTGTACCCACATTAATGGGCACCCAGGACTTTAATCCCATAAGGAAAATGGGAGAAGGTTGGAGAAGATGTATGTGCATAAGGCAGTATTAGCACAACTCCACTCACTCTCTGTTAAATAACTCTTCCAGGGCATGAGTTAAATGGCAGCACTGAGCAATCAGGGGACAATAAATCCCTGGTTATAAATTCTGGCTCTAGACTGTAAGATGATAATCACCATCCCTGGCCAGCCATGACTGGCCTCCAGCTCAGGGAGCAGAGCAAGCCAGGAGGGAGCAATGTCTGCTCCACCAAGAACCTTCCAGCCCCTTTCACCTTCCCCAGAGACTGCTGCTCACTCCGTGTCCCACTCAAGGACTCCCCAACATCCCCAGGTGCTCCCTGGGGTGCTTTCAGCACAGAGTACAAGGTTCTGCTTGATTCCCATAGCAAAGAGTCAGAGATCTCTTCCCAACCTCAGAGCCCCACTCATTGTCCTGCTGGCCATGGCCTTCTACTCACATCCCTGTACAAATACCAAGCCAGGGCATGATGATCTCCTAGCCAAGGAGACAACACATTCCCAAAGGGCTCAGGGAGAGGGAAGCAATACAAGGTGTCACCAATTTACCTCGTTGCATCTCAGCTCTGCCTGCTCGAGCCGTTATTTCCTGCAAATATATTGCACTGTGGGATGCCTGTGATATTTTATAAAGTTAATAACTTTTTTTTAATTGGATGAGTTTATAGAATCGTGCAAGCAATTAACAATAATTACGTTTAAGACACTTAAATTCCAGGATGCACCACAAACACTGGAATATTAAGCTATAAAAACCCTCAATTGTACATTCAAATTACATTAAGGGTCTGTTGGAAGGAATACGCTCTCAGTTTCAAGAGCCCCACTCTGTTCTGTTTATACAATGAGGTTACATCAGCTGTTGCAGCAGCAGCTCTGCCTCCAGCCTCATTCAGTGTTTGGGCACCACATGGACGCCTGGACATGCTGGGCCTGGCTAACACTGCCCAGCAGCCCTGGACTCTCCGGGCACGGATGCCAGGGCAGCACAAAAGTGGTGAGGACCAGGATCCAGGGAAAGCATGGAATGGGCTTTCAGTGCAGACATGGACGTTGCAGCACCGGCACCACTCCGAGAAGGGAGTTGGACCAGTGCTTATTTCATTTTAATCACCAGGTGCCAAACTAAATTATTGATGTCGGTTCTCAGTGACAGGTGAGGCATTTCATCACTGCGCCTTTAATAATGCAAGAGTCATGATCCTCCGTGCTAAAATGTCAAGTAATTCTCAGGTTACCCTCGCCACACGGACAACTTTTCCCTGTCCTACCCTTCCCTGCTGGCGCAGAGGGCTCAGCACCAGTGCCCATCTGCTCCACAGCAGACGGCACCCGCAGCGCTGTGGGGCAGCACCCCAGGGCACGGTCACACCGCCCTCCCTGTGGGACCCACCCCATCCCCAGGTGGCATCCGGGCCAGGAGCCTGGTTGGCAAGAGTTAAAGCAGGAACGTGGCCAGGCAAGAGAAAGGCTAGGCAGGGCTTGGTGGTACTTTGAGAACCAACCCCAAATGCCCCGCCTGCAGAAAGCAAACCCCTGCTGATGAGTGCAGGAGGCACGAGCACACTGCCTGTAAACACTCTGCTTATGGACCCATTTCATGCATCCTGGCCACCAAAAAAAAGACAGTTTTAGAGCCACGAGGGCTTCAGGCTGAGGAACAATACCCGGCTAATGTCTCCATTTTGAGCTGTGCACATGCAGCTGGTGTGTGCCTCCGGGAGGGAAAGGGCCTCTCCAGAGCCGGCACAGAGGGGGATTCTGTGGGAAGCAGGGTGTGCTCAAGCAGGGGAATGGCAAAGATCCAGACATGGGCAGCACCCCAGAGGGAGATGAGCACTATTGGCAAGGGGAGCTCAGGAGCCACAAGCCCCAGGGTGGGACAGCCCACTCAAGACAGGCTCTGACCCGGCTGAGAGGGGCACAAAGCAGCGGAGCCAGTGACCAAACTCAGGTGACACAAAGCAATGGGGATGCAAGAGCCAGCTTTCCCCAGCACCAGGGATGAAGGGACACTGCCGGCACCTCCCAGGGCCAGGTGCAGGCTGGACTTGTGAGGGTCAGGGGCTGGCTGAGCAGAGGTGGCCAGCACCCTGCCCTGCCTCTGGATCCTCACTGCACCTGGCACAGGGTTTGCTCCAGCCCTTGTGTTCCAACAGCACAGCCTGACATTTATAGGGGGAAGTTTTATTCCTGCTGTAAATAACCTCTAATAGTGTAGGTCATTACACTAATTACAGAAGATAATTAATTTTCTGATTCTTGTTAGGCCGCTGCATATTCCAAGAAGAGTGCAGTTCATTATTTTCCCGTGCAATTATGACCTCCCTCTCCTTCCCCTGCCAGCCCCGCCTTCAGGATTTCAGCACTTTGTCAAGTTGTTTATCATGGAGCCATCGAGCTGCTGTGAAGCCAAGGAGGTGCAGGAGGGCTCCTCTCTGCCTCCCACCCCACTACACAGACCCCGAGAGTGCTGTGTGTGCTGCACAAACACCTCTCTGCCTCACACGGGCTCTCACCAACACTCCTTGGCCACTGGTTTTCCAGCAGGATCACACCCCCTTCCTGTAGTTCCAACCATCTCCCTGAGCCACGTGGGATTTTCCAGTGGCTGAGAAAGGCACAGCCCCACCAACAGCAGGAAAACTGTTTGGCTGCTCGGAAAACGTCCCCTCCAAGAGTCCGACCTGCTGGTGACTATTAATCTGCAGCAGATTGATGATGGTTCTCCTGACACAACACTTACTACTGAACCCGGGAGCAGGAACATCTGCAGGACCTCACCCGCTTCGGGGCTCGGAGCAGAGGCAGCCACCACCTCACATGCAGATGGAAGAATAAAGACAACCTGGCACCAGCAGCTCTCGCAACTTCATCATCCTCACCCTGCCCAGGACCATAAACTGCCACAGTAAAACACTGCACGGTGTGGGACCTGCAGCACAGAGCTGGCTCTGCTCACTTTGCAGCCCCTACAGCCCCACAGGACACACCAGAGGCACAGGAAGAGCAGTGCCAAGGGAAAAGCAGCTTCTCCCTGGCTAAACACCTATGGAGAGACAGCTCTGGCTGAAGGAGTGTGCCAGATCCTGGCTGCTCAGGGCTGGAGACCTCCTGGCTCTCCAGCCACGCTGTAAATCTGGGTATCAGACGGGTTTTAGTGATAATCAATTGTAATAACTAACATGTATCCCTTGACCAGATAAGTGGAATATTATAAGTCCAGCTGCAATTAGCAGAGGCAGATGGATGGGGGCTAAGGCAGCAGTCAGGGTGTTTTCCCATCCCACCAGCTGCTCAGTGCAGGGTGCCCATGATGCTTTTCCACTTGCCTCCCCACAGATTCACTACCAAAACCCCACAGTTGTCAGGACCTGGCTCACCCTCTGCCAGGGGAGTGCAAAGCCAACAGAGAGGGAGGTTGCCTTCACCTGGCTCAGGTGACCTGCAGAACTCACTGCAGCAGCACACCCAGCGGGTCCCAGAGTGCAGCCCTGCATCAGAGGGGCCTGGGCAGGGCAGCTGATAACACACACACACACACACCTGCTGTTATAGCAGAGAGAATGAATTTTTAAAAGGCATATAAACCCCTGATGCTTCAAGGCATCAGCTGAGCGCTAAGGAGGATTAGCGGGAAATATCTCCTGTGGAAAGCTTATTCCACATGAATTCCACTGAAGGGATCCTTTCATCTCCCCCTGGAGCATCTCTTCCCCTGGCCTGATGTGCCTTGGCACTTGCTGAGCTCCTGTAATACACTGGCGGGCGGATCGCTGCCCGCAAAGGTTGACAGCTGTCTCCGCCGCGATGCCACCTCCTGACTGATGCTGATGTGACAGGCGGCGTGACACGGCGCAGACAGGACAGTTACCCATCCCCTGCAGGACGGATCTCTCTTCCTGAGGGGACAGCCATCCCTGGGACATGCAGACCTGGCGCCTGGCTCCGGGCAGGTGAGGTGGGAATGTGCTTGGCTCCCTGGGTGGGTGGCACAGTCAGGGTATGCAGGAAAATGTGCAGCCACCAGTGCAGCAGAGGCGCCAGGGGCTCTGATGGAGCCCCTCCCTTCCCCACCAACTTGGAAAGGGAATAAAAACCTGCCCTGGGCATTCCCTGGCAACTTTTCCCTGCCCAGCACCTCTCAGAGCACTCACCCCGCACTGCTGTGCCTACAAGAAAGCATCAACTGACCCTCGGAGACAGAGGAGGGGAAAGGGTTAAAAGGAATGACATCTCCCCTCTCCTTTGCCTTGGAAGGAGAGGCACTGAGTGCATTAAAAACTGGGTTAAAAATGGCTCTGCTCTACCTATCTTATCTTCTTTGTACTAAAAGCCCTCAAAGAGCGGCAGGTTTTCACGCAGAATTTTCCTGTCTAATCCCCTTTTGTTAGCTCTGATACTGGCATTGCAATACAAACCTCGTCCAGGCGATTTAGGAGGGATTACACGCCCTCAATCCTACAGCATGTGGGAGAAAAATGTTTCCTCAAATCAAATTTTACACAAACCAGTATTTGAAAATAATCAAAGCGCAAATCCCTGCTGTGGGGATTTCTGGAGGGAGGTGGGTGGGGGGTGGGAAGCAGCAGGAGCTGGTGCACCTAGCCCAGTGCCATCAGCACCAAGACACAGTGCCAGGTCACCCTGTGCCCGCAGGCCCGGACTGACACTAACTCAGAACATGCCAAAAAATAACCAACATGGCCCTGGAGAGGTTCCCAAGGTTGAGGGACACGAGATGCACAGAGACATGAGCAAGGTGGGGGGGGGGCATCTGTGCTGCTCCTCATGCCCTTCCCATGCCAAGCAGGCTGCATGAGGGCATGGAAAAACCACGTGCCACTAAAGCCAGGCAGTAACTCTGTCTTCTACATGGCCAAATGTGCTCCACAGGGCACCGCACGCGTGTGTTTGGCTCGGCTTTCCCGATGAAATATTGCCGGTGCCGCTCCTGTAATATATATGTCACAGATGCAACCTCATTTTATTGATCTCTCCTTGCTGCCGGGATATCCATGGTGGAATTAATACGTCTGTATCACCACACAGGGGTGGTGGTGGGGGGGAATTAAATAATAANGCCCATCTGACAGTTTCAATTAAGGAAGCGTGAAAAGCGATTTGCGTAAGAGGCTGGGGCTTGGCGGGGGAGAGGAGGGCAGCCCGCGGGCAGCGCGGCTGTACGCTCGCATCTGGGTAAGTGAAGTGATTTCCTACAGGAACTGATGGAGGCCAGACCCAAGTCGGGGCCGTGGTTGTCTCCGGCTGACGAGCCCCCCAGCCCACCCTGTACCAGCTGCCACAGCGGCATCTGACCCAACACAGCAGGGCACGACCCAAGGGACACGCCACAGATCCACTGCCTCCTGTTACCCAGCAGAGATGCCACAGCTTCACGACCTTCTGTGACAACCTCCAAGAAAGCTGAATCCAAACTAAGTGTCATCAGACAGGGGAAACTTCCCTGCAGTGCTCCCTGGAGTCTCAGAGTCCTCCTTCCCTGTGCTGCATGGATACTCACAGACAGCCTCAGCAGCCTCAGCATGCAGCCCCTCTGCCAGGCACCAGGAAGAGCCTGGCAATGGTGCCAGGGGATGCCCAGGTGACACTGCTCCCCCTCCCCAGGCACTTCAGGAAGGGCAGCAGGGAGCAGGAGGCCCTGGAAACATGGCACTTGTCAAGCAAAATTATACCCACATCCATCTGCTCCCGCCAGGATTGCTGTGAAATATTCATGGTTCTGCCACTCGCAGGGGAAGGTGCCCTCAGTGCTTCCCCTCCTCTCCCCACCACTTCAGAGCAGAATCTGGGAGGGAGCCCTGCCATCTCTGTGCCCTTCACATCCAGGTGGCACCAGCTGCCCTGGGTCCATTCCACCATCTGACTCCACGCCTGTCACTGCCCTGATCTGAGGCAGAGAGGAAACCTTGGAGGAACAGGGGATTTGGGGCATTTCTGCCATACAGAGTCCACTGCAAACCCGGATCCCAGTCTATGGACACAGAGACACCATATCAGCTCATTTCTCTCCCCCTGATTTGGGGCAAAACTCTTAACTCCACCATAAAATTAAAAGTCATGTGTCCAGATAAATCAATTAAGACCTTGTTTGCAACACCTACAGCTAAAGTCCCCCCAAATCCAGGGTCTGGCCAGCTGTCGGAACATTTGGCTCCTTCCCAGCAGGACACACAACAACACACAAGTGCTTAAAAGCACTCATCTGTAAGAGAAGTAAAGCCCCTTCCTAATCCACTTCCCTGCTGAACATGGGGCTGCAGGCCCCCAGCAGAGGGGAGGACAGCCTGCTGCCTCCGAGAAGAGCAGGAAGAGCAGTGGGAGCTGCTGGGAGCCCCCCTTGTCGAGTCAGGTGCCTTTGAAATCTGCAGTTCCCCCAAGCACCCTTTGCCTCCAGCCACCTCCTGCCCAGCAGCACCTCAGCATCTCTGGCAGGTCAGATGATGCTCAGTGCGTCAGAAAGTGCCAAAGTGGTGAGCCCAGACACCACGGGTAGGAAAATCAGCCCTGCTCAGCCCCTGGAAGCCGAGTCAGCACCACGGGCTGCCAGCACGAGCCCCCTGCGGTACGCGGGACTGTTCATCGCCGCTGGCAGACAAGGAGAAATAAAGATGCAGGTGAATTAGAAATAAAACCGCAGGTGGAGCTTGTTGGCTCTCCTCAGGCACAGCAAACGAAGATCCCCCTGCTTACCCCAGTCTCCTGCAAACTGCCAGTGGCTGCCCCCCTTACCGGCACCCCCCGCTCCTCCTCATCATCCTGCATTCACAGCACACCCAGCCTGTGCTCACCACAGCTGGGGCTTCTGGCTCCAGCAACGTATTTTCAGTCACAATTACACAACATCTTATTCTTAGGGGTAATTACTGTAAAGTGTGTATATTCCAGTCACACTCAGAGGCCCTGCCTGGAACCAGGAGCCAAACACGCCAGCCACGACGGAAACCCCACGCAGCCGCAGCTCCTCCTGCCCTGGGCACAAAGAGACCTGGAGCTACTGGCCAGCAGACCCTCACTCACACAGGCACAGGGGGCAACCCTGCGTGTGCACACCTTTCAGTGGGGTTTGGGAGCTGGAAATTCAGAGGGGCAAGCACCAGCTCTGCCAGCTGCCGCTCACACCAGCACTGGGCTCGTGGCACTAGAATGCCTTTTGGTTTCACATCCCAAACCAGGGCACAAATCTAATTCCTACAAACCATTCTCCTCATTAATGCTTTTGGGCTGTGTTAAAGCAGAACAAAAAGCCCTGGAATTGCACAGTGCCAGGTGTGGCCTCCTGCCCATTCCAGCATGGAGCAGAGGTGCCCACAGCCAGCTCCACACCCAGGCACTGCAAGAGCCAGGGTCTCAACATACCAGCTTTCAGAGTCAGCCTCAAAGCTTTGACTAACACAAGCCATAGACTCACAAGATCCGGTCCTGCTCCCTCCACTCTTTCCTTAAACCCACGATTAGAACACAGCTTTAGGGCTTTAACACTTCCAGAGAGTAAAGCCGATATCCTCTGCAGTCTGTGGCCAGTCCCTGTGTCCAGTCACACCTCCACTGGGAGCCCAGCTGCTCTAGCCCTCCTAAAGTGCTCCCCTGGCAATCTCCACAGCACCCCAAGCCACTCCACAACCACTTGGGGCCAGGCAGCTCTTTGGAGCAGGAGGAAACCTCCTGCAAGTAAGGGGCTTGGGGCATCCCCATGCTCCCCAAAACAAGCTGGGTGGCACATCCAGGGAGCTTCACACAGCTCTCCTTTCCAACAGAGCACAAAGACAGACTGCCTTAGGGCTGCCAGGCTTGGGCAGCATTCATGGGAAAAGCTGAGCCCAAAACACCCCTGCCAACCCCCCTCCCCACAAAGACATGAGAACAGGACTCACCGTCTCGGGTGCCATCGCTGTGCCAAGCAGGAGAGCAGGGTTGGCTCTGGGGCAGCAGCCCAGCTTTTGGCAGCACAGCCCCTCCCACCCCAGCTGTATCCCATCAGGAAAACACAGCCCAGCCAGGGACAGGTGATTGCTGCCCCCTCAGCACCTGGAGTCTAATTAGGCTTTTTCTCTCTGGATGCAGGCGATGCAAAAACCCAATTGCTAAAAGCCACCAAAACACCCCGTGCCCGTGGAAAGCTGATCCTGTCCCTAGGGAAGCAATGCTGCTGGTTTCACACCACTGAATAGTACACCCACAAGAACTCAGTGACTTAGTTGCAGCAGTTAAATCTTGTTCCCTTCTTTCAAGTCCCTCAAGTGAAGCTTTCTGTGTCGAGCTTCAGGGGGGGAAAAAAAGGGAGGGAGAAAAGGTAAAACACAAGCACAAAAAAATTCCCACAACTAAACAAAACAAAAAAAACCCCCACAACAAACTACGTCCCTTCTGGCAAAACCCAGAGCACCGCTTATACAACATCTTTACTCGCTCCATTATTTATAGTGCAACTGAAACATTTATTCCTACACGGAACTACTCGGCGCACCGGAGTGTTGGGGAGTGGGAGCAGGCACTGCTGTGCATCCCTGGCATCAGCTTGTGCCTGGATACGCAGACCCCTGTGCCAGGGTGGCTGTGGCTCCCCAAGGGAGAACCCACCTTGTACCACAAATCCAGGGCCACCCCGCATCACCCTGTGCCTTGGCCCATCAGCTCAGACCCACAGGAGGCCCCGATGGGAAGATTCCCAAACTGGGCCTGGCTTTGTAGCACTGTGATGACAAATAACACCACGAATACAAGAATGGAAATCCTCCTGGAAGAGGTAACTCCAGAGTGAATCAATAAGCAGGGCAGCAAAATTGCTATTAATTATGCTTGTCAGGAACTCTGTCCCGCCCCAGCACTGCCTCTGTCTTCAATCAAGGAGAAGAAACGTTGGCTGCATAAAACAAGTCCTATCCCTGGCACTGGTATGAAATTAGTTTCAAAGTTGAAGGCATCAGGTTCCAGAAATTCAGGTCCAAATGTGGCTAATCCCACACCCTCAACACTTGTATGGTCATGATTTGGAGTTGGTTCACAGGGACAGGAGGTCCCTCACATCAAGACTTTTCCTGCTGAGCTCAACCCTTTCCAAAGACATCAAGTCTGACCCACCACAGAGAGACCCTTGGCTTTCCTAGTGGTCAGGAAGGGCAGCCAGTGGCTCTTGGCAAAGTCTGGGGCACTGCCATGGTCTTATCAACAGAACTGCTGGTTGCACTCCCAGTCCCACAAACATCTTTTCATGGCAACGCATCTCACAGAAGGATGAAGTAATTACTGATGGATTACGGGCAGGCTGAAGCCATCTCAGAGCCACAAAAGGCTAATCAATAGCAGGTCATCAATAGTCCAATCAATCACCTTTACTGGGAAATATATTGCAAGGAGGCCCAAATCCCATTACCCACATCTTGAGTCACAACCCAGCTCTGGGTCCCCGAACACGCAGCCGGATTAAGGGCAGCGTAATCTGCTATTCGGAGCACACAGCACACAAGCCTCGTGCCAGAGCTCACAGCTGGGGCTGCCCTGCCTGCGAGGAGGAGAGTTAAATACGAAATTAAATTAATACAGGCCAGGAGCCAGCTCGGTGTGGGCTCAGGGAGGATGCTGAAAGCAAGAGATGTGGGGAGTGGTGCAACTGCAAGAGAGGGCAGCCCTCTCCCTGAAGGACACAGGGCTCTGCTGCAGTGCCAGGCAGGGTCAGAGCCACATGCCCTGGAGGGACAGTCCTTGCTCCCCTCATGGACGAGGGCAAAGGCATCCCTGTGCCCAGGAGCTGCACCACCAGCATCCTCCTCCCTTCCGGGCGCTGGCCATGGCTGAAGTCCCAGGACCAGCAGGACACACCATGCTGGAGGTCTCCCCTGCTTTAATAGGATCTGTCGTCTGGCAATCTAATTTGATCGAGGAAAACTAATGAAAACAGGCCCTGGTCTGCAGCACGGATTAGCCCAATCAGCCCAGAGTGGCTACTTTATTGTTCAGCTCCCTGGCACCAGCTGTGCCTGTGTGCAATCAGCCCTAAGAGCCATCAGGCTGCATCCGCCCCAGCTGCCCCAGCAGCCTCCAGTCCCCAAGCCCCGGCCCCAGCAGTGTGGGGGTGTGGAGGGGGTGCTCCAGCATGGGGATTTTACACCCAGGTGTAAGTCGGACACAAGGGCGAGCAGAGGGATCCCACAAATAAGGAAGCAGTCTGCACTAATACATGTTTTCATTAGCTTTTAAGGGATGTCCCTGGGTTAAAAACAAATCCCATTACTTAGGAGAACAGCATGCCTAGCGCTGACTGCCTGCATTGTGAGGGCACAGCAGTACTAAAGGGGCAGCGTGTCCCTTGGCAATGCTCATCTGCCCCCTCCAGACCCCAGTGTTGGGTCCCCAGGACTCAGAGAGACAGAGGTGCACAGCCCAGCCACTCCTGGCTCAGGACAGCCCCACAGAGTCATCCCAAAATGGTTTGGGCTGAAAAGGACCTTAAAGATGATCCTGTTCCAACCCCCTGCAATGGGCAGGGACAAATTCCACATGACCAGGTTGCCAGAGCTCCATTCACTGTGGCCTTGAACACTCCCACAACTTCTGTGGGCAACCTGAGCCAGCATATGGAGGAATGGGGTAGAAGAGGACAGAAGAGTGAAGAAAAGTGTGGAAAACACCCACACTGTGGCAGTCCCTGTGAGGTTGTTCCGAGACTCCTCATCTGGGGACCTCTTGGCAGCACAAGGGCAGGTACTGTGTGGGGTGCCTGCTCAGCCTGGCACTCAGGGAGGCAGAGGAACTGCACAGGATGGATAAATACCTGTATCAGGGGGGATTATCTCTTTCTGCCTGCAAATATTTGCTCACCAAAGCAGATACAGCAGATGCGAGTCAGGCGTTCAGCCCTACACATGCAATCACCTGTGCTCCAGCAGCTCCAGAAACCATGTGGGGACCAAAGGTTGTGAGATCTGTTTATGGCCACAATCCAACGGGTGCTGCACACCTGGGGTCGGGAACACGAGTCCCAGCCCCTTTTACACACATGGGCAGAGCAGGAGGGAGCGATGCTGGAAGGAAACACTGTGGGGACTTCCCCAGGGCAGGACTTTGAGATGTTTCACCAGGTGTGACACCACAGGGCACCCCAGCACTGCCACCTCCAGCAGTGTCCCAGACCGGCTAACCTCAGCTCTTGGGACTGGGGTGAGTCCCACAGCAAAGGGTGTCAGTTCAGGTGGGTTTCTCAGCCTCCACCCAGCCCCAGGTCAGTCCTCTCCCTGCACATGAGGTGTAAACCCAGGACAGAAAAGGGGTGGGAGGGTTTAACTGGCATGGAAGAACCTCCAAGCAAAAAGTACTGGCAAAGAAGTGTGAAGCTTTAGGAATTACAGCACTGAGCCTCCTGGGACATGTGCATATTGACTTAGACCCAAGCCTTTAATAAGGCAGCTAACAGCATTGCTTTTACATTCATCCCTCTTACAAGCTGAACATGCCCAGGACAAGTTCATGTTCCAGCTACAGCACTCGCTGGGCTCAACCAAGGGATTACCCAGCCTTGTAGCTACAGCTCTCCTCCTCTCCCCTTTCTTCCCTTTCTCTGTTCTGCCTTGGTGTCAGGTCAAACAGCTCTTCCCTCTCCATGTTTTGGCGTGTGCTTTGCCTGCAGATCACACACGTACCTCGGGGTCGCTCCTGACGTGCTGGAGCCCAGGTGAGATGCTCCTGCCCTCTCCTTTTGTAGCTGCTGAGGAGCGGGCCACACAGCCTGACTCTTTTCAAGTCATTTTAAAGGATTCACCCCAACATCTCTGTCACTGGTGGACGGGTCTGGAAAGGTCCCCGAAATTCTGCACCTGCGCTCCGGAGCCACTCACACTGACACGTGCCAGCACAGCTCAGCAGATTAATGTCACAGCCACAGCACACAAATGTCTGGTGACGGAAAAGCGATGGCAAAAGGGCAGGAGGAGACTTCTCACGGACATTAACAGGGGCTGGAGTACATTAATATTATCGACAGGCTGTCAGCGAGGCTAAGGAGGCTGTGCCAGCCCTAAGCAGGGGATGCAGGCACAACAGCAGCGTGGGGATGTGCGGCAGCCACGGATGGGGACCACGGGATGCTGGGCAGGAGGGGAGTGGTGGGCAGCACATGAAAAGGGTGGCCCTGGGAGCTGGGGCTGTGAGGATGCACAGCAGAGAGCCCGGAGGAGAGGGAGGCAGCCAGAGAGTGCCCTGACCCGTGAAGGAGGGGCCCCAGGAAGGCCCCTCGGCCGCCCACATGCTCCCTGTCAGCTCCACGCAGGCCGGTGCCCTGATGCCTTTGCCTCCCCCTGCGCCTCTCCCA
Organism: Scytalopus superciliaris; assembly: GCA_013400415.1. Lineage (NCBI taxonomy): Eukaryota > Metazoa > Chordata > Aves > Passeriformes > Rhinocryptidae > Scytalopus > Scytalopus superciliaris. The sequence continues at coordinate 735,621 of VXBX01005695.1, forward strand.
GCCTGCCCATGGGTGACAGGGGCTGGGAGAGGGGAAGGAGATGCTCGGGCACACCGGCACGCTCAGGGGAGCACCTCCCCACGCAGGGGCACATGGCATCCCGCTCCTGCCCTGCTGCAGGGCATCCCAGGCTCTGTCCCTGGCAGCCCCAGCTCCAGGAGACAGCTCAGCGCCAGCGGCAGAGCGCGGCCTCGCAGTCCTACGGCTGCGCTGAAATACGGCGGCGGGAAGTCCCCTACTGCTCCCTGTGTAGCATTTTATCTTAATAGCATTTTATCTTGGATGACAAGCCTGTATAATGTGGTTTAAAAGCCACGGCTACGCTGACACTGGAATGGGGGAAAGGGAAAAAAAGCTCTTTTCTCCCGTCTAATACATTTGCTGAGGTCACAACTTTCAAACCTCTCGCTGTATCTTGCTCGCCAAGCCAGGAGCTGCTTTGTAGAGCAGCTCAGAGAGAGCAGCAGGAGCTCAGCCCTGCTCCTCCCTCCCGCTCAGGGTTCCGGCTATAAAGGCTCCGGCTCTCGCTTTTCCTTTGCAGTTTTGGCTATTGGAGGTCTTTTCTTCTTCCCCTCCTCCGTGCAATGAGTGATGGAGGCTTTGAAGGGGGAACTGTGAGGCTTTGCTGCGTGCCAAGGCTGGTGGGAGGCTGAGTCCCACCGAGTGACCTGCCTGTCCCACCTGCAGGGCGATGGAGGAGCAGGCAAAGCCACCTGCACCAGTGGCATAACCCTTGCACGGCCAAGATCGGCTCCAGTGAAGCCAACTGGGCTATCCCACACCACACCAACTGTCCCAGTGCCATCAGATGGATCAACACTCCTGCAGAATCCAGCCCTTCCCCAGCTCCAGCCCCGCAGCACCCAAATTTCCCAGGGATCGTGTCCCTGCTGCTGTGAGCACCACAGCAACGCTGCTCAGCACGTTATCATTAAGGAGACAGCTATTCTGGTCTAATTGCCAGTGGTTCATAGAAAACATGGCAGTCTCTGCCTGCTCGGAACAGAACTGTGTAATCACCCTAAAGACAAAGGATGCCCTAAAGAAAGAATAAAAATAGAGATTAAAATAGAGAGGGGACAGAAGCAAGCAGCCAGGTTGACTCGGGGAGGGAGGAGACACTGACCCAGCAATGAGGGTTAAGCTCTTCTTGTGAGAGCTAATTTAAGGTCAGGCAAATCCTGCTGACAGATTATTTTTCACCTAAAACGTTCAGATCGGTGGCTCGGCCACCGCAGCACAGCAAGACGTGGAGGGCAGCTGGAGGAGCTGCTGGAAGTCCCACGGCCCAGGCTGGAGAACAGGACAGCCCTGTCCTCGCTTGGGACCAGGGTGAGCACACAGACCCCTGCCCAGCTCCCTGGCACAGCAGCAGCAGCTGGATCAGCCCAGCAGCCTCTGCCAAGATCCAGGCCAATCCCACCCTGTGCAGCCACTCTGGTGGTGCCCCAGGAGGGACAGGAGTCTCTCCCCACCCCAGCCTGTCACTGTCACCTCTGCTTTGCTGTGACAGACAGACAAGCCCCAGCTAGAACGACCATCAATTATTCACACGCACTATTTCTGAATATTGATGTTAAAAGCAAATTCCCGGCTTGCCCCTCGTCTGCATTTCCAATGGGATTTTCATGCCACAAGGACCCACATTCCTGTGGAGCCATCGGAGGGGGGAGACACAGAGGGGCCTCCTCTGCCACCAGTGGGTCTCCTGGCACAGGGTCTGGGTTCTGAAATTCAGGAGCGGGACAAGAAGCCCCCGGGGCTGGGGAATATCCCATCTTGTTCCCCTGGGATTCAGCCTGGAAGGCTCAGGGAATGAAAGGATGTGTCAGCCAGAGACAAAAGAAGCTTGCTCTCCCCCTCGATTGTTCAGGGGGAAATATTTGTAAACAAATGCTTCTTGCTTGTGTTTATACAACTTTAAGACTTCAAATGGAAGCGTGCTCCCCACACTGTATCATTACCCTTCATTATTGCAATTTTCCAGGCTTTAGGTGGCTGGAGAGGGAAAACAGAGGATAATGTGCCACTCTGAAAGCTGCAGAAAGTTAAACAGAGAGAAGAGCGAGCCCAAGCAAGCCCAGTGACACCGGGCACCTGGGTACATGATGGACGCTGGCCATGCAGACCCAGCACAGCTCCTGCACCCAGGTCAGAAGACCCTTGTTTGCTCTGCAGAGAGGTGATACAGAGGACAGCAAGGAAGGGTAGAGCAGGGAACAAGGAGTTTGGTAGTGCTGGATTATTTAGGAACCACAACAACCCTCCCGAGGGACTAAACGAGCCCTGATACAGCACAAAGACAAGTGATCATGGTGGGATTCAGTGAAAGAACAATTCTGACCCTACATGCCAAGAACAGTAAAGTGCCACAGACACCCTAAAGGTCCTCTGGTGATGGACTGAGTGTCCATCACACACAGACAGCTGAGATTTCTCTGACTTGCTTGTCATCATCAGTAGGTGCTGGAACAAAGATCAGCCAATGGGCAGGGAGGGACACTCTTGTAAGAGGGAAGGGCTCCAAAAAGAAATCTCGTTTGCAGATCATTGCCTTGATACCTCAGCATTTTTTACTTCACAGTTCTGTTTTATACAGCCTGTTTACTGCAGTGGTATCTCATCCTGCAGATTCATCTCAGATCATGGTTTAAAAGTGCCTCCCCAGCTTGCAGAGATTCCTCTGCTTGCCATAAAACTCTTATGTTGAAATTTCAGATTAATTAAAAGCTGTAAATTGCAAAGACAGATGATGTAACTCACATCTTCAGCCTTTCAAAAAAAAAAAGAAATCCGAAAGAAAACAAACCGCCCAATTCTCCCCCCCCAAAAAAACACCAAAAAAACCCCCCTCTTGGTTTACAGCATGGCCTGTCCCCCAAGATACTGAGTTCAGCCCTGTGCATGTCACTCCATCCTCACTTCAACCCAGCCAGTGCTCATGAGCTGAGCACCCGCTGCCATCGAGGGCCCTGAGAGACACCTCTGACGTGGCAGAGAATTACACACAAAAGCCAGGGGTGTTCCCACCTTTCCCAGTAACACCACCCCGAGACCAGTGATGCTGCTGCTGCTGCTCGAAGCCTGCCCGCTCACACACACGCTCCACATCCAACACACAGGGAGAGGCGATGCTGCCAAGGGCGCTCTGCCAAAGGTGCCCTGTCCCCCGGGCAGGAGGGGAGCCCCTCAGCCTCCCAAACCCATCTGGCCAAGCTCTGCTCTCCCTGCTGGCCTCGGCCACGCCGGCGGGCGGGGGTCCTGCCCCACCGCCCACTCAGCTGCAGCAGCACGGAAAGGGGACAGACGGGATCCCCCCCAGGGCCGGGGACGCTGCTCCTCGTGCCCAAGGACATTCACGCAGCCGTGACCACCATCTGCTCACTGGCAGCACGAGCCAGCTCGGGCTCCAGCGCAATGGCATCGCCTCAACGCGGGCACGGGGGTCACCCACTGCTTCCCTGCCTTCCCAGCCCTGTTCCAAACACCGCCCTCCTGGCACGCCACTAACCCTCCTAAGACCACCCTGCCAGGAGGAAGAGAATTTGTTCAGTACCTCCAGTTCCTCCCAGTTCCCAGCTGCCCACAGCTCTCCTCCAGGCGCAGTGCCCAGTTTGACTGGTGCTCCCTCCTGTTGCCCTCATCCCATCACTCGGCAGGGCAGTCAGGAGAGGGGCAGGCAGCAACATCCCTCCATTCCTGAGCTCCCACTCACTGCAGATCTCTTAATGCATTTCTTGGCCAAGGGTGAGGAGATTAAACACTCTGTAGAAGGCGAGCTGACACAAGCTGACAGACCTGTATCTTCTGCACATGCATAAGTGCCAGTCCTCATCACAAGGATGCTCATTTGCCAGCCTCATACCTATCACTTGGGCTGGGAGTCAATCTAAATAAAGCAAATTCACTTGTTCTGATGGGGAGAGGGAGTTGCTGGGCTGTCATAAGGTTGAACTCAGCTGGCATCATTCTAAAGTGGAAGGTGCTGCAGGAACAGAAAACACAGGATTTCCAGCCTCCCAGGAGCAAGAGGAAGAGCATTTTGCTTTGCTGGAAAGCAGCAGTCAGCCCCAGGCCCATGGCTGTGAGGAGCTGGGCTGTGGAGTCACAGAATCATAGAATCAGTTAGGCTGGAAAAGACCTTCAAGATCATCGAGTCCAACCTTTGACTGATCACCACCTTGTCAGCTAGACAAGAGCACTTAGTGTCATGTCCAGTCATTTCTTGAACACCTGCAGGAATGGGGACTACAACCTCCTGTCTATAAGTGCCAGTCCCGTCCTCCAGGGGTGGGAGAGATCCCAGAAACCCCACAGGAACACAGATTTCTCCCTCAGCAGGGAGGATCACCTCGTGCTGCTGCCTGCTGGGGCTCAGTCTTATCCATCCCACCCTATCCATGAGCCAGAGGGGAGACTGGAGCAAAGCCTGACAAGTGGCTGACTCCTCCTGCCCACTGGAGCAAGTCCTGCCAGGACACCAAATTTCACCATATTGAATTCCAGCACAGAGCCCAGACACTCCATAGAATCCAGGAATGGTTTGGGTTGGAAGGGACCTTAAAGACTTATCTTGTTCCACCCTCTGCCATGGGCAGGGACACCTCCCATTAGACCAGGTTGCTTCAAGTCCCATCCAACCTGGCCTTGAACACTTTCAGGGACAGAGCATCCTCAACTTCTATCCCTTTCCTTCCCTCCTACCTCCCAGTACTTGGCTGCAAGGATTAAGATTCATTTCCAATGAAGTTTTCATTATTTTCTGCTCTCCTTCTTTATTCCCCAACTCATTTGCATTACAAAAAAATTAAACAAAAGCTGCTTTTTTGAATCTCCACTCATTACTCCCATTACATTTGTTAACATCATTATCTTCAGCTGAAGATGGCAACTATTATCAAATGTTGCAGAGCTGCTGCAGACCTCTTGCTATATTACTCTGGAAAATTGCTTTAATGCTTATGCTTTTAGTGGTTTGAAAAAAACCAGCTATAGCATTAGAAGTCATAAAGAAGATAAAAAAGTGCCTCATTCGATAATATGTGCGTTTTCCCCCTTTACACTGAAATACAAATATACAGTGGCAATGCAGGATGCAAAAGCTTTTCCTCCTGTACATTGATCCACCACAGACCCTCAGATCTGACCCTCAGACTCACCACCTCTCTCTCCAGCACTTTTCTTCAAGAAAAAGTGTTAGAATGAAAGCTGGGATCAAAAGGAAAACATGCCAAAGATGACACAGTTCAGTTTCTCCAGCTTATGGAGAAATATTTCTCAAAAAGGAGAGACAGTGCTAATGGCTCAGGGCATGGGTGCTGAATCCCTGGAGTTATGGGGGAAGGAAAGCCCTGAGAGACTGAGCTGCTCAGGGAGCAGGGCAGGCTGAGGTGGCCCCGGCAGAGGGAAGATGGTGAGGAGGGGTCTGTCACCCTCTGCAGAAGACACAGATGCTGCTGTCATGGGGTGTAGGGGAGCAGCCCAGGGATCCCACTGGTGCTCCAGTAGGGAAGATTTCTGGAGTGCCAGCAGTCCTTAGGCAGGAGGGAGCAGTGCTGGGACAGGAGAGGCTTTGCCTGACTTTAAACACAGACTACAGAATGGAAATCTTCACTATAATTAAATGCAAACCCCTCCAAGTCAGAGCTCTGGCTGCAACCTCAGGGGCTCTCCGAATGTGAGATGGGGGTTCCTGTGGGCCTTGTTTAGAGCCAAAGAAATCCAACAGCAAAAGCCTGTTCCCACAGTGAGTCCCAACACAGCACACAGGAGGAAACAATGGCATCACATTCGATACCCAGCAGCACCTCTCCTGACAGATCCTTTGTGGGTGCACCTCTGCTCCCTGCTAACAGATCAGTGGGTCTAATGACAGGGATACGTCTCAGGGTGCCAACACCTCTCGCCTTCAGCTGGAAAACAGCAAGGGCGACCCTTGGAGCACCAACAACATCTTTGCTCAGATGGCTGGAACGGCATCTTAACCAAGAAAAGAAGATTAAAAAAAAGAAGCTAAATACAAGTGTGCAGAAGCTGAAGAGGCAAGACTTGGAAGGGCAAAAAGGAATTGGGATTGGGGCTTCCTAATCTCCCTTCCAAGGAAATTATGTGTCTCCAGGGTCACCACGAAAACAAAATATACAGAAGAAATTGTTCCCTGTGAGGGTGGGCACGCTCTGGTACAGGTTGCCCAGACAACCTGTGGCTGCCACATCCCTGGAAGTGTCCAAAGCCAGGTTGGATGGGGCTTGGAGCAACCTGGGATAGTGGGAGGTGACCATGCTCATTGCAGGGGGTAGAGCAAGACGGTCTTTAAGGTCCCTTCCATCCCAAACCATTCTGTGATTCCATTCCAGAGGCTTCCAGATAGAATTGCTGAGGAGCAGAAGGGGCAGAGACCCTCATGGCAGAAGTGCATGATGGGGAGAGGTGGAAGGGGAATAGAAAGAAGGTGGGAGTGAAAGATTCACTGTAAAACATGGGAACTGCTCACATGCCACAGCGCAAAGAGATGTTAAACACACGCCTGAGCAGGCACAGGGAGCGATGCAGAGACCAGGTATAAGAGACAGGGGAAAACAGAAGCCAGGCCAGGACTGTGCTGCCTCTCACCCGGGCCATTCCAGCCCCGAGGATGTGGCAGCACAGCTCGGCAGCTGAGACTGTGCACAAATCCCCCTCCACCACGGCCAGAGCTGATTTACGGAGGCTGCAGGAGAGGTCAGATCTCAATAGGCTTTCATCGATCAGTTAATTAAACTGAGGCAAAACAAACATAATGAACGTCAAAATTTACAGCCTCTGCCACGGGTTCAGGTGCAGTTAGAGCCCAACACACCCATCTTCTCTCCTAACAAGCCTGGACAGGCTGGGCCTGTGAGGGGGACCCAGGCAACTCCCCAGAGCAGGCAGGATGTGCAGGGACTGCACTCCTACCCGCAGCACGGATACTACTACCAGTAGTAGCAAACTGCCAAAATTGAGGCAGCACAGAGGTGCTAAAGCCTGCCAGGAAGGAGCCAAAAGTATGTCTCTCCCCAGACACAGGGCCCAGCATGCTCAGAGGGCAGCACGTGAAGCGTGACACCAAAATGACCCGCTTTAACCATGCACGAATGCAAAACTCACACAAGCCTGTGCTGTAAGTTCACGCTTGGTCACACAGCCCACGAGACCCACACAAAGAGATTTGAATTATCACTGTGTTTTCCATCAGGCTTTCGGTGTTGATTTAAGCTGCCCAAACAAATAATTATGGTCTTATCTCCATCACGCAGCAGCATTAGCCACAATTCATCATTTTTAGCTTGTTTCAGACACTGTGTATATAGGGATAAATAAAGAAGAAATTCAGCCATTCACATTTCCCAGGACCTGGCATTGCAACATGCCAACACGGTGCAGACGGGCATTTGGTTAAATCTGCTCTTGACCAGAACAAAAATATAATCTCCAAAGAACTCTTCTCTGCAGGAAACAGAGACATGTGTGTGTATTTAACAGCTTCTGGAAATGAGACAATCATATCTGCAGAGCTGAGGTGTGGAAACGATGCTCAACAGAGGCACACATAGACGTGGTCCATACTTCTGGGCCACACACCTCAGCTCCTTCCCTTCCCCAACCTTCGGGCAGGAGATTCCCCCGCCAAATTTCCAGCAGATGCAATGCAGCTGCAAACTGGAGCCAGTGCCCTCAGCACTCAGAGCACTGAGGAGCCAAGTGGCTGTGCTGGGCAGCACAAGGAGGAATCCTGACACAGGCACCACAAAACCTGGCCCACCACCAGGCTCACCCAGGGAGCCAGGACGGAGTTAACTATAACTCACACGCAATCCCTAGATAAGACACGACAGGTTATGCCAGAGCTCTGCCAAGAAAGATCAGGGAGATGATTATGAAGTTAATTCTTGACACCGTCGGGCGCGTGTTGTACATCTATTGTATACAATAGCCATAGCTCTTGTTTAAACAACGGGACGTGCCAGGATGTCGGATCGATTATACAACAGCCGAGCACAGGGAGCAGCACTAAGTAGGTGGAAGTCGGCCAAGAGGCAGAGGGAGTTCACCTGGGAAAGCCAACCATCACCTCCCTGGAAGGAGCCGCGTGTCTCACACCCCAACCGGCGGCAGAAAGGGGAAAACCCAGGCTGGGCACCCACCAGCCAGGCACCTGCCACCCAGGTGATCACCAGCCCTCATCCAGGGGCTTCCTAAGTCCTGCTCCTTGTGAACGCTCATGCCTTTGCACAGCTTTACTACTGGGATATGTAGGAGCGCGAAAACAAGATGTAGAAACGTTAACGCTTCCAACGTGCTCAGGAGGCGTCTGTGAAACCGCAGCGTTAAGTGAGGCTGCAATGCCAGGCACCCGTCACCACCGAGCTCACAGAACAACCCTGCACACACAACATGTGAGCTGCAAGTCAAAGGGACACTAAATGACACCAGAGGAGCATCCCCAGTGGTGGCACCAGCTCCTGCCGCCCGCAGCACGCTGTTCCTCCCCGATGCAAATGAGAGGTGGTTTGCAGGCAGAAGCAGCTACAAGCAATCAGTCAGGGTTTGGTGAATGCAGGAGTGATGACCAGCATGGAGTTTTCCTCTCAGCCATGATCAAAACTCCGCAGCAACGGGGTAACACAGATCCTGTCCCTCCCCTTGACCAACACGCAGAAGGTCTTGGTGTCTTCATGGGCATTTCTTCCCCAGACCCATGAGAGCATTTACAGCCCTTCACAGTGCCCAACGCTGAGCAAGGCTGCCCAAGGCTGGCTTGGGCAAGAGAAACCACTTCTGCACAAGCCTAGGCTGAGTCTGCCTGCAAGGGGTACCCCTCAGTGGGGATGCCCAGCATGGAGGGAGAAGCAGGCACGGAGTGGCTGGGGATATGTGACAGCACCCAAATGGGACCCAGCTGGTTGTGACATGCTCATCCAGAACAATTCATAGTTTTAAGGCTGCTTTTGGTGGAAAGACCCAGAACAGGCAAGGGAGGCTCTGGAAAGGAATATTAAACACTGCAGAAATAAAAGGTATTGCTCAAGAGAAAACATAACAAGACTGAAGCCCAGTGTGGTGCAGCCTTCAGATGAAATGGAGATGAGCTGTGATGAATTTCTCTCTCTTAGGGGAATTTCTGGCTTTTTAAGAAGGGAGGGCACACCCGTCCTTCCCAAAGGGTGAGGGTGGGATGCAGCCCAGGGATGCTCTCCAGGACTGGAGCAGCAGCGTGCCGAAGCTCTGTGTCTGACCATGCCATGGAACACAGCTCCCACCTGGGCCCTGCCATCATGTTCATCACCAGAGGAGCCAGGTGGGCACCCATCCCACCCCAGAGAGGGTCCACATGCAAAAACAAAAGAACAGGGGAGGTTTATGTTGGATCTCAGGAAAGGTTCTTCCCCCAGAGGGTGGTGGGGCACTGAACAGGCTCTCCAGGGCAGTGGGCACAACCCCAAGGCTGCCAGAGCTCCCGGAGGGTTTGGACAACACTCCCAGGGACATTTTTGGGGTGTCTGTGCAGGGCCAGGGGCTGGACTGGATGATCCTTGGGGGGCCCTTCCAACTTGGCATATTCCATGATTCTATGACCCCTCCCACCTATCCCCCATCCCTGCATGGGCTCCTGCTGTACCCCCAGGCCTTTCCACACACCCCAGTTCTCTGTGCCATGTGGTTATACGAGAATCTCAGTTTCCAGTTAAAAATAACACCAGTTTCTAGCCCTCAAAGGTGCAGAAAAACGTGACCTCTAAAAATCCTGAAACTGAAAGGCAAAGCAAATGAGTCCCAAATTTGTCTACGCTATAAACGTCAATTTCTTTTTGAAAGAAATGAATGTTTTTGATGAATGTTTTCTTGAATGCCTGCTTTTGGCAGTGCTGCCATCTGTGAAAAATCTCTGCCACGCTCGCTATTAAGATTTCATTTCCAAGAAGAGCTCATAGCTGCTTTAATAAATGGTTAAAAGATTGTCAGGAGTCCAAAGGGCCAGCAGCTTGTTTACCACAAGTGGCTTCTGTCACCAAGTAAAGCACCTTTGACTGATAAGCTTAGAGCCCGCCAGACCACATGCAGCTTCCTCGCAGCCCTCTAACAAGCGACACTTTCAGAAGCACTTTAGCTGTGTTGGGCACTTAGGAACCTAATCCCTATCGACTCTGAATGAGATTTATAGCCCTGAATGGCCAGCTCGCTTGTGAGAGGTCCCTGGGTCATGATGAGCCTTGCAGAGGTTTCACCCAACACCCCCCCTCCATCATGTATTGGCATTATAATACCATTCATCAACAAAAAGCACAAACCCTCACCCTGGCGAGCCCCCAGACGAGACCTCTGGGCTCTGCAGCAGCAACCACAGCACCAGGCACTGCCAAAATCCTTCAGGAGGGTGTGAGGACACATCCACCAGCCCCAGCCTGGGCTGTGCCCACCAACCTGGCACTGGGGAGCCCCTGCAGACAGTCCTGGGGTGGCACAGAGCAGCTTTCAGGCTGCAAGCCCCTAACATGCATCCATGTCACAGCAGGGATGGCAAAGGGCAGCGATCCGAGGAGCCTTCCCTCAGTGTGTCAGCACCAAGGCTCCACGGCTTATGAAATGGAGTCCTGAAATGGCTGGTGTATTTGTAGATCCTGTGCGTGACTGAATCAAGAGGAACAATAAGATCTTTTTCCAGATTCGGCAAACATCAGTATAATAAAAAAAATTAATTATATGCTTGAACACATGCACCAGAGCAATGCCCTGTATTTTCTCCTAATTGTTCTCCAAGCCTTACAGAGCCACATTTAAATAAAAATGAAGCAGTTATTTAAACCGCAATTAAAGATGGAGCAATTTATTTTTAAATTTGAACTATCATCAGCAGAGCAGGAGAGGAGGAAGGGGGGCAGCCCTGGGACCCCCCAATGCCACTGGAGCCACAATGCCAGGTGCTCCATGAAGGAAGGCGAAGGCACAGAGCACACACTTCCACCAGCCCCTCTCCAAGGAGTGCAGGCTGCATCCCATTCCGTGTCCCATCCCACAGCTGCTCCTCCCAGGCACAGACCACAGCAACCTCAGAGCCCCTTACCCCAACCCAGTGACCTCGGTGCTGTTACAAAAAGGAAGAGGATTTGGGTTGTAAGCCCCCAGGAAGGTTTATCCTTCGTTCCACAGCTGGGATCAGCTCCTCTCCACCCAGTGGGCAGCCTTGGAGTGTGCCAGGGCCAGGCACTGCGGATGCTTTGGGAGGCATCTGCACCACTGGGCTTGTTTTACTTCCAACCAGGTGCCCATCACCACAACTCCAGGTTCTCCCCCCAAAATCCAGCCGTGGGAAAGCCCATCCAGGGACCTCAGCCCTGCCTGCCCCAGCGAGGTGACCACCAGACAGCATCCCACACCCGGAGCAGGGAGCATCCTCGACAGAAAGAGGCTGCAGGGAGGGGGCTGGGGAGGGAGGAAGAGCAGCAACCACAACAAAAACCCACCCTCTCTTTTCATAAGACAGCAGAATTTATCAGCCTGCAGCCCTTCACATCTGTCTCCTCATACAAAATGAAAGAGGCTTTGAAAAACAGAGGAGATGAAATAAAGCCGTCTGTGTGAGGAAGCTGGCATCTCTGCCACTGTCACTGTCACCATGGCAGGAATAATGACCGGGATTGTTTCTGCATCTGTGGATGTGCGCGGGTGCACGGGGAGGAGGGGGAGGGAGACGCGCTCCCACACCACCACCATCACCCCTCCCTGCCCACAGGCTCCCCAGCCCTGCTCTGCCCACTCGGGACCAGCACATCCCACCCTCCCAGTGGACACATCAGTGGTGGTGGCACAAAGATGTGACGACTTCGGCTCTGCTACACACTCTCCCTCCACAGCCCAGCACAGGCCCCAGGGGCAGGTGGCTCAAGCTCACAAAAACATGTGGTTTGAGAAGAGGTTTGACCTGTACAGCTCTCACATCACTTGGCTTTGCTGTAGCCAATTACTGCTGGGTAGGCACTGCTCCCGGGGGAGACCCTGGGGGTGGAGGACAGGAGCCAGCAACATCTTCACTCCATTAGGTGACATTTAAATAGAGGCATAAAAGGAGAAACATTGGGATTGGGTGGAGAAACTGAACATGCCAGCAAACCCATTTCTCAGAGCTGGTCTCAGCATTTTCTTGGGGTGATTCTGGGAGCTGTCCCGTGCAGGGCCAGGAGTTGAACCTTGGTGGATCCCTTCCAGCTCTGGATATTCTATGATTCTATCCTACTCTGTGATTTTTGAACAGATTTTGGTGCATTCCAAGCCCATCAAGCTGGTAGCATCCTGCAGAGTGCTCCAGGCAGAGAGGTGGCTCTCAAGGACAGACAGTCCATGGCTGAGCATGGGTTGCACCCCTATTCAAACCCCCTGAGCTCTCTAGCTGGGCTGCAGCCCCACTCCCAACATCCACACCATCCTGCCCAGCACATGGAGTGGTGATCACAGCCTTAGCCTGAGCTGCTCCAGTGCCTTAGCGAAACTCACCCCCCAGAGGTGAGCTCTCTGCCAGCAGGAAGGTCTTTAAAATGCACAAAAGCATTAGAATTTAACAAGTGCCTTCTGAACAGGGAGGGAGACAAGACCACTGTCCTTGTAATTCAGCGAGGACCTGGATCCTCCAGGCTCAGCACTGCGGGCAGGCAGGGAACAGTGGTGGGTTCAGCAAGGTGCAGAAGGCACATGTAGCACCAGGTTTCATTATACAGCTCAGCTCCACTGCGAGCTGTGCCCCGTAACCTCCTCTGAGGGCTGTGCTCAGCAGAGAATCCTCTCACAAGGATACACAGAGCAGTGTCTGAGCTCTCCCAGGGAAGCCCAGACACCTTTTAAGGTCTGGAACACCACAGGAGGTTAATCAGCCTCTGGCCGCACCTCCAACCCCCTCCTGCCCACGTCACTCCCCTTCCCCACATGCCACCAGCAGGATGATCCAGGGGACTTCCCCCTTTTTCCCAACTTCTTTGCTATTTCCTGCAAAACCTCAGTGAGCAATTCAGAGCACGATTGGAATGGTGTATCCTGGTACACAGAGTGACCCTGGGACTTGGGAGAGCCCAGACATGCATCCTTCTGGCTGCCACCTGCAGACCCTCCTTGCATCTCCAACTGATTCCTTCCTCCTCTTGCCCTTTGCACTCCAGGAAGAGATTTACAGCCCACCTGCCTCCCATGGGATCTCCGAACCCTCAGCCATCCATCCTACCCTCTTGCTGCCATTCATCACTTCCCAGAGATTCACACTTACAGGTGCACCAAGGGATGGCAGCTCCAGGAATGCCCATTTAATGCCTTGGAGCTTCCCATGCCACACTTGTTCTCTGTCACGCCCCAGGGCTTGGAGCAAGGGCATGGTGGGAGACAGGGATGCCAAGCATGGGATCAACAGGCCTTTTCCTCCTCCAAACCCCTCCTCATCCAGTGAGGCCCTGGCACAAGTTGCCCAGACAAGTTGTGGCTGCCCCATCCTTAGAAGTGTCCAAGGCCAGGTTAGACAGGACTTGGAGCAACCTGGGCTAGTGGAAGGTGTCCCTGCCCATGGATGTGTGGAATGGATGATCTTTAAGGTCCCTTCCCAACCACTCTATGATTCCTTGCTCTGCTCTCAGCCACAGCTCTCCTTTCCTACAGAAGCTGCCACAGCGCAGCAAAAGCCACCAACAGCTTTGGTTCAGGACAGCCCGAGCTCAGAGTCAGCAAATCCCCATTTGAGCCCTGCCACACGGGTTACAGGGCTGGGAGCCTGCAAACCCAAGGCACCAGGAGCACGTGGTGACACGGAGAGCAGGGGTGGCCACCTTGGCTGCTCAGGGGCACCTGCAGCGCTCGGGCTGTTCACAGAATCCTATTTACTTGTTGTGGTCCCTCCGTGTGCTCTGTGTGTGTGTGTGTGTGTGTGTGATTGTCTCCAACGTGACTCTGCATTATCAGGGCTATAATGAGTCCTTGTTAAAGTGGATTTGATGGAATAATTATATTCCAAAAAAACCTGCGGGAAAGCGCTCTCCCCTCTTAAAGGGCAGGATCATCAAACGTTCTCGCCACATTATTTGCAGTCACACCTTCTGCTGCATCTGCTCCTTTTAAAATCTCTAACTCCAATCTGATCTGAATATATAAATCTGAATTATCACAGCAAAAGGAGATGTGCTCACACCTTTTTTTATCTGTTGCCATGGCGATTAGATAAAATTCACGCCAAGTCTCTGGGGAAGGATGAAATGATTTCAGACAGAATCTCACCCCACTTGGTGAGAATAACGCCTGGAGCTACTTCCCTCTGTAACAGGTCTGGGCACATGTCGAAGCCAGAGAGGGTGGCAAGGAGTGGGGGAGAAGCCAGGACACCTTTAGAGATCTCGAGGTCGACAGGGGAAAAGGTTTTGCAGCACCCCCAGACAGGGTAGGACAGGACAACGCTCGCTCTGATCACATCAGGCGGCTCCAGGCTGCGAGTCAGCCCGTCCCAGGCAGCAGTGACAAAATCCTATTGAAAAGGCCAACTCCTGGCCAGCCTTTTGCCCAATGGTCACAGCACCTGTCTTGGAGCTGCCTGTGTGGATCACTCCCTGCAGGGCAGGCAGAGGCAGCCCAGGCTCCCTCCTCTCCATGGGATGTGGCAGGTCACAGCCCCAGGGGACAGCAGGGACAGGGCAGCAGGGTGGCCTCGTGCCCAGCACACACTCAGACCCGCAGCCTCCTGCTTTGAACCAGCTGGGTTATCCCACATTCAGGCCAAACCAAACCAAAACATCAGCAGCTGGACACGACCCTCAGTAACTTCTGTCTCCAAACCTCTCCATGATGACAAACACATAAACAAGGGCAGCCTTTCGCGTCGCCGTGTTTATTCTGTCCCAGCTTCCAGCTTTTCTCCAGGAACAGGGGAGTTGTGTCCTCCAGAATAAGCCTATTGACACAAGGACAATGCTGAATTATCCAGGTCCTGGCTTTTCTGCCCCTTGGATCATCCCTCTGCGCCCTGTGCCATGCAGCACCCAGGTGGGAGGGAATGTTGTGCCCATAAATACAGCCTCATGCCTCATCCCAGGACTCACCATGTCCTGGGATGGATTGAAGTGGAATTTGTGTGTGGTTCCATTTCTGCCAGTTCAGAAAAAAACGAATGTACCAATGGTGAGGTGCAGCAGAGGAGAGCAAACATTTGGGGGGGGATTGGCCACACAGAACCACAAAGAAGCTGCTGTAACTGTTATTTCCCACATCACTAAACAGCTGCTGAGATGAGTTTAAGAGCCCCATAACCAGCCTTGGGGGCAACAGAGGACAGGGCAGAAAGGGCTATGTAGGTCAAATGAAACTCATATCTGAAGCACCACAACAGATTAGCTCAGGTATTCTGGAAACTCCTGAAAGGCTCAACCTATAACATACACAAAAACACATCTGAAACTTCACAGAACTCTTTTTTATTTTTTTCTCCAGCTCCATCCTTCTGGCAAGCTTTACGTTTTGCTTTCCAGAGAAAAGGCTTTGTGGATAACCAATGACTAAGTACATCCTCGTCTCAGCAGCCCTCAGAGGATTTGTATTAGGCTGGTGACAAAGGCAGCACCCTCAGAAACGGCAGTACCTTGAGGAGTGCTCTATTTAGATTTTTCCAACACAACCTGTCAAGTACATGACACTGAAGAAGCAAATAACAGCTCAGCTCTGGCTTTGCCAGGCCAGTAATGCTCCCTGCCTCCAAATCCTGCTGCCCTTGGCAGTCCCAGTGCCAGCAGGCTGGGCAGGGTGGATGCCAAGTGCTGTCAGCTTTCCCTCAAGCTGACACAACGCTGTTACACCTGAGAGCATCACAATTTGCTCTCCAGGGACACCAAGAGAGCCACCCAACAATGTCAGACCCACACCCTCCAGTGACACCCACGCCCCAGCCGAGCACACACCCCACCCCAGGCAAATCCCACCCCTCTCTTGGGATGTGCCAGTGCAGATGTGAACCCACAGCCAAAGGATCAGAGCCCAATGACAACACATACCTATCCCCAGGGCTGTCCTTCCCGTGGGCACAGCCTGGGTGGGTCACTCATTTGTGTCAGGCAAGGCAAACCTGGGCATATGGACATCCCTAAGTCAGATGGGGAATGGCTTCAGTGCAAGTGCACAGGCATGTGTGTGCTCACAGAGTTGTAGGAGCCAAGCAGTGCTCAAAAAGAAAAAAAAAAAGCCTTGCAACAACAAAGGAGGGCCTGAAATTGCCCCAAAATTCCACTTTCTAGTGATTCAAGTAGTTCTCCATATTGTTTTTGTAAACTGCAGCTGGACACGCACCCCAGGAGTGCACACACATGTGGGATCCACATGCAGTAATAATATAATAATAAAATAAAAGCTGTTTACAGTGTTGAGTTCTTAAACTGGCTTGTAGCAGGATTTCCTCACTCTTCTCCCCTGGAAAAGGGTGAGTTGTGCGTAAAACACTGCCGTGCTCCCATCCCTCCCCTCAAATACACATCAGGATTCAGCAGTAGCAGCCGAGTTTGAGATCCCAGCCCATGAGTGGGGCGTGATTCTCCCCCCCAGCCCCTCTCCAGCCATCCCTGCTGCTGCCCTCCCATACACACACACCTACACAGA
Organism: Scytalopus superciliaris; assembly: GCA_013400415.1. Taxonomy (NCBI): domain Eukaryota; kingdom Metazoa; phylum Chordata; class Aves; order Passeriformes; family Rhinocryptidae; genus Scytalopus; species Scytalopus superciliaris. Next base: position 752,244 of record VXBX01005695.1, read on the forward strand.
GCACCACAGCCTGTCTGCAGCAAGGCTGGGAATGCGAGGCAAGATTGATTCTGATGTGAGCGCCAGCAAAGCAAATGGGTTTTTGAAAACCCTGTAATTTCTCCGCAACCCCTGACTTCACTAAACACACAGCTTTCGACGACAGCACGGTCAGGTGGGCACTAAACAAAAATGAGCTGCACTAATGATGATTTATGTGGGGGATAACCTGCCATAAAGAATTTATCTCTGATTTCGGGGTATGTTACGGTGTTGCCAAGTTAACCAAATAACACAGCTCGCCACCCAAACCTCGGTGAGGCAGGGCTCTCAGCAGCAAGGCACCCCCCAGGCCCTGCACCCACCAAACCCACACCAGAAGAGAAGCAGGGCTTGGCTGAAAAGACACAAGAGGTAATCACAATTAAGCATAAAGAGTCATCGATAATAGAATCACAGAATGGTTTGGGTTGGAAGGGACCTTAAAGCTCATCTAGTTCAACCCTGTGCCATGGGCAGGGTCACCTTCCATTATCCCAGGTTGCTCCAAGCCCTGTCCAACCTGGCTTTGGACACTTTCAGGGATGGGGCAGACACAATTTCTGTGGGCAAATTGTGTTAGGGCCTCACCACCCTCACAGGGAAGATTTTCTTTGTAGAATCCAAGAAAGCTCACAAAAAGGTGACCCCAGCCACATACAGAGCCAGGGGCTTGAGCTCACGAGAGGAGCAGCCCCAGGGGAAATGCTTGCTGCCCCTTGTTCTGAGCTACAAATGCTTTGGTTTGGTTGGGGAAAAGACACTGACTGTGAAAACAGTCACTTAAAAAGAGTTCTGTGCCACAGAGAAGTCTGGATGGAGATTTTTCCCTGCTCTGTGTATCAGGACTGTTCCCTGCTGCATCTCGACTTGCTGGGAAGATGCCCAGCCTTCCACAGGGAGCACTAGAGCAAAGTTTCAGGGAAAGCAGAGAGTTTGGCACGCTGAAGTCAGGAGAGAACACCACGTCACGCAGCCAGCTGTGAGCACAGCTCAGGTGCACTGCTGACAGCCCTTCCACACACCTTTCCTCCTGCTGCAGAGCCTCGCTGTGCAAAGGCATCGCTGCGACCGACGGGGGCTGCGGGGCCTCTGCGCCACATCCCAGCTCTCCTCACCTCCATTCCATTCCCTCCAAACAGCAGGGATCCCTCCTCCTCCCCACTCAGAACCAGGACAGAAGCAGAAGATCAGCAGAGGTCAGGAAAAGTGTGTATTTTTGGTAACAGCAAAGCCAGTTTTAGCTCTAACACACCAGCAACAAAAAAAATAAGCTTCAGGCAGATACTATATTTGTAATCTAACGGCACAACATGTTTGCTTGTGTTGACTCTGCACTGTAACACAATTTATATGTTCTGTCTTTAGGGTAATTATTGCTTTAGAATGTTAAAATCGTTCCACCCTAATTAAATCATCATATTAAAAAATCCACTGCCACAGCAAAGTTGGGAACAAGTCTGGTTAAGATCATGCAAGTGCACGGATGCTCGGTTGGCAAAATCACTGCCGAGCCCACCGGCCACTGCTCGGCTCCATCCTGCAGAATCCTGAACTACCAACTTCCCAGGAAGTGCTGCCAGAGCTGGCCTGGCACTGAGAAAACAACACCTCGAGTTGTCCTGTGGATGAACCTCAGATGCCACTCACTCAACAGCACAAGCCTGCGGCAGGCAGAGCATCACCGGCATCACCCAAGGACCTCACCGCCCCACAAACTCCTCAGCCCTGTCCACCACACAGAAATCCACCTATTTTTCCCCCTTCCACGCAGACACAGCCATTTCCTGGGCAGAAAGGCTGGCAAGGCCAGTCTGTCCCCTTGCCAAAGGCAGGGAGCACCACTTCCCTTCGCCTGCCTCGGAGCACGTGAGCTGTGCTGAGTCAGCACGCTGGCTGCACTCAGGAGGCACAGCCCACCAGCAAGAGCCACCACAGCCCTCAGGAGAACATGTCACCCCTCCGCCAGGTGAAGCACTTTGCTCCTTAAGCTCCTTAAGGAAGAAGCATCCATGCCAGAGGGATTAGAGCAACCGCCTCCTCCTGCTTGGTCAGCACAGCCCCAGCCCCGCTCCTGGTGGCAGCACCGAGACCCGGGAGGAGCATCGGGACTTGCTGACCTGTGAGCAAATATCAAGCGCAGAGCGCTCACTTTGGGCCAAATCCTTTAATTCTCTCTGGATCCCCCGGGGGAAAGCACTATTGATTGCTTTACTACGAGAGCTTACACATGCCGTGCCAGACAGCCAGCGCTGCCGTCAATAGCGGCTCCGCGGAGGAGCCAAGAGGTCACCCCCGTACAGGGGGATGTGGGGACAGCCCCACGCTGTGCCAGCACCTGCCCACAGCCCCCTCAGCACCTGTGCCAGGCCAGGCAGCAGCACCTGCCAAAAAAATCACAGGGAATCACCCAGGGGTAAAACACCCAGAACTGCAAAGTCCCTGCACAAGACGGGGGGTTCTGTCCTTCCCACAGCCCCTTTCCCACAGACAGAAGTCAATACTGAGCAGGACACATCCTGGACTACAAGGCAGGAACACAAGATAGGGAGGCCAAGCAGCTTTCAGCATGGGAAGAGGCACAAAATGCCATTTTTACCAAGTTTCTTTCCCTGTGGCCAAAACAGTTGTGAAAACTCACAAGAAAAGCTGGAATATTGACTTATGCATCATCCTGACAACACGAACACCAGCCCTGGCTGCAGGAGTCAGGACACAGACAGCACAGGCAGGTGCTTTCCCTGTTGCCCAAGCCCTGGTGCCAGGTACCCAAAGTGCCAGGCAGAAACCAGGACAGGGCACACGTGCTGCCACACTGACACTGAGCCACGCTTACACCTGACCACAGCAACCAGGAGACCCTGAAAATGACACATCTGCTCACACCAGCAGCATTTCCCAGTCTGGAGCTGCAGGATCACCAATAAAAGCCTCAGCACAGGCACAGACAACGAGCCAAAACCAATCTGTCCACGACAACGATTGTCACACATGGCAAAGCAGGTCAGATTTCCAAGAGAACAGGTGCTGCTCTCTTACCTGGGATGATAGAAACGGTGTCTTTCTCCCAGGATATAACGCTAACGTATTCCTGCACTGAAGAGGGGATGAGGCACTTGAAAACAGCCACGTTTCCACGCATCGACCTTTGGTCCTCCACCCGAACGGTGTACGGTTCCCTGAAAACTGTGGAGAAAAGCAGATGGTTGGTAGCATGACAGTGCTGGAGGAAAACACACACTTCCTTTTGCTTTAATCCCACGTTTCCCAAACAAACCAACCCACCCAGCTACACACTGCTTCCATCCCAAACACCTTCCCGGGGAGGGAAATGGGCTCTGTTGGGGAATGGAGTGTTATACTCAGCATGCAGGAGGGTGCCTGGCCCAGCTCCTCCTGCTGGGACCCTGCCACAGTCCCCAGCATCACCTGAACTTGCCAGATTCAGTGTAGGGACCAAGGGCACTCTCTAGCTGTAACATTCATTTCACCTCTGGATGCTGAAAATGCAGCCATGAGGCACCTGGGAGAGACACAGAGTCTGGCACCCTCCAAAATCCACCAAGGGAATATTGAGGGAAGCAAATGACAATTCTCCAAGCCCTGCCACATGTCCCCACCGTGTGCCCTATTCCTCAGGGAGATGCACAGCTCCACGCTGCTCCCTGGACCAGCGACAAGGGACTCCCCAGTGCCACAACATTCCAGGAGCACTCGCTGGGTGACACAGAGGCACCTCAGCCTCTTCAGCAAGACAAAAAGATGTCACCAGCCTCAACAACACATGCAGACACCATAAACTCCTCAAGTTTAAGTACAAAATGCAGTTGAGGGCAGGTGCCTCCTTCCTGTGACAATAATTGTGCCCTGCAGGACACAGGCACAATCGTTATCATGAGAAATACACGTTCACTTCATCACACATCACTTCATCTAACAACACACTCCTTGGCCAGAACAGAGGCAGCCAAACAAACTCCTCAGCAGCCCCAAAAGGGAGGTGTTTTCCCTCCATGGGAAGCTCCCTCTGGCATTGCATCCCACGCCTCTCACAGACAAGGCAGCAGCGAGAGGGTGACAGTGTTTCCACCTTGATTGCCCAGGTTTTCAGGGCACCCTGCTCAGGGATGAGGGTCTGTGCCATGAGGGCACAGGGAGAAGCTGACACAGAAAGGGACTGCAGAGCCAAAAGAGATTATCCACCAAAAGCTTCCTTAATCACCTGGAGCAGAGGTTTATTCACAGCCTTTAAAGGCTAGCAGGGACCACAAGGAGCATCCTGCATGCACTCTCCCACCACGACAAGCCCAGCCTAGAGCAGACCCTGGGCATGGCCCCCCATGCTTGCCCCTGCATCCCTGACCTGTGCCAGGCTCCACAGCCAGGGCTCCAACCTTTTCCTGCCACCAGGAATAACCCCCATGAGGGCAACACCTGGCCACAACCAGCACCCTTAAAACTTTCACCTGGCTGTAGAGATTTGCTCCATGTGCTCAACAACAGCTTTCCCATGGCTTCCAGAGATTCCCCCCCCCCCATCATATTTTCAATTTCAACTGCATTTCATTGAATCGCTTGCTTTCTACAGCTGTAATTGGCTTTACATGCTGCACTGCCATTACAAAGCACTGGAGAGTGATTGGGATGTGGGATGGCCAGGAGGGAGCAGAAGCAGGGGAGTGTTTCACAACCATTTCTAATGTCATAAAACCAGACCAGCTCAAGCAGCTGGAGCCATCCTGGTGGCCCTCAGAGCCCCCATTGCACATCCATGTCTCCTGCTAATGGGGAGGGAAGCTGAACTCCCAGCTGACCCTCTACTGACAGCAGGGATTGAGAGGTAGGAGAGCCAGGACTCCCTCCCTGTAATCCCATGGCAGCACATGGGATCCCAGCAGACCAACTTCATGGTGCCTGGCATGAGGAGGGTTTCCTATACCCCATCTGCTCCATCCCTCCTCCACCCGAGTTGTGGTTTATAGGTAACTTGATGGTGCTGGTAAATAATTCACTCTGCAGAAGGGGGTTAATACCAATTTACTCTGCAGTACAAGGTATTAAAATAAAAAACCCTGTAGTCACTTCTGTCACGTTCCCTCTGCTAGCCCCACTTTTAATAGGTTACATAATGAAGCCATTCCTGGGCTATTAGCCCTCCTCAGCCTGGTCAATAATTTACTATAATAGCCTTTGGAATAAGCTCTTTGCCATAGTCCTCCTTTTTTTTTTTTTCTTAATAAGCCTTGGCAAGCTGGGGCTGGATGCTGCAGTGGGAACAGGGCTGTGGGACACTGAGGGGGTCGTCTCACATGGACAGATGTGGTCCAGCACCTCCCAGAGATGTCAAAAGCCTCTGTATGTGGTTGGGTGAGACAATGAGTTCATAGGGGAAGGACCTCTCCTGCCACCAGGCTGCAGCCACACCACATTCTCCAGACACTCACTGGAGACCCCCAAGCTGCACATCCCACCCAGCACCATCCATGCAGCATCAATCAATCCCACCTCAAAAGCCTAAGTCAGCAGCCCTCCTTCTGCTCTTGATGGGCTAACTGGCAGGCCACGGAGAAGACCAGAGAAAAACCAGAACCCCAGTGAGCCCCTACCTGCTTTAACACGGATGTTTGGGCTCCTGATTTTGCCAGCCGAGTTCTCCGCGGTGCAGAAGTAGTCGTTGTCGTGGATAAAGCTATTGAAGGCTGATGGCGAGAAGGGGTAGAGCTGCAAAGTCCCATTGGCATGGACATGCCGGATGTGGGGCACATCGTAGATGTCGTCACCTGTGGCCAGGTACCACCGAAGGACGGCGCTGGGTGACCCCGCGGCCGGGCAGGGGATCACCACCCCCACTGTGCTGGAGAAGGTGACCTGCTGGAGGGAGTCGTTCACAAAGTAGAGGCTGGTTCCAACATCTTCAGCGTGTGCTGTGGAGAAAGCAGAGGCCACAACGGGGAGGGTCACTGCAGGGATCATCAATCCCACCAGCACAGAGACCCCCCAGCACAGCCCTGAGCCCCCACGCATGGCAGAGCATCAGTGCATGGCTGGAAGCATAAAGGCCACCTTCACAGGCCAGCGCTCCTGCTGCCAGCACGGATCAGGGATCACAGGCACCTCAGCAGGACAACCAGGGGCTGTGCAAGAGGGGACAGCCACCCAGGGCATCCCCCCAGGGCTTCCCCAGGCACCCAGCTGGCTCTGAGCGCGTGGTCTGACTGTCTGAGCACCCACAGCCCCGAGGACATCCATGTGCAACAACACCACACCAAGCACAACAACCAACACCATTTCTCCTGCAAACCCCCCCAGCACTCCCCAGCCTCAAGCAGCCCCATCTGGCACCCCTGTGCCTCATCAGACCCCCCCAGCCCATCAACAAATAGATGCACATTCAGTGCACACCATCCCCACACAGGGCAGAGATCATTCCTGTTGCCCTACCACTGTTTCCAAACCAGAAGAGGAGCAGGAAAACTGGGATTAGAGCTGCTCCCCTTTCCCAGAGCCCAGTCCTACTCTGCCCTCAGCCTGAGCTTCTCCCAGGCATCCCTGCACCATCCAAACAAGGACAGAGGTGGGTTCAACGGCACAGTCCAGGCAGAGCCTGCAGCCACCCAGATGCCTCGAAGCAGCTCTCCAGGGCATCACGAGCACTGGAGAACAGCACTTCCCTTCTTGGAAAGTAGCAAAGGGACCTCTGCACCCAACTCCTCCAGTCCCTCCTTCCCACTCTCCAGGACCACGAGCTCCCCCTTCTCAACCAAAGCCAGCACAATTGGCTATAAATAAGGATGAGGAGGCCCCCAGTCACTTAGATCCGCTTTCTTTTTTTAGCCACACTCTTTCCAAGTGGGCGGAAGGACAGGGATATAGGAACGGCCCTCGGCGGGTGTATTAATAGCTCCGGCTGAGCACACGCTCGTGGTGCTGCAGAGCCAATAAGCAGATCACTACCGTGCCGCCAGTTCAAAACGAGTCACGGGGGACCCTCCCTGACCTCGATTTCTTAACTTGGGGAGGAGGGGATGGGAACAGGAAGGGAGAAGGAAAGCCTCATCCACATGGAGAGCGTCGCCTCAGCTCCGAAGGAGAGCACAGTGCAGCCGCTCGCCTGAGGAACGGCTGGTTGAGTGGCCATGGCCACTCCATCTCCACACCAAACTTCCTCCAGTGCCTGGAGAGGTGCCTCTCCTGCCTCGGTGACGTGCCACCTGCCTGCTCCTCACCATCAGGCCAGCATGGGACACCCCAAAACATCTCACTCCTTCCCAGAGCAGAGTCCTCGCCACTCTCCCTGGTGGATGTACAACCTTGTGCTTCCTTCAGCAAAGGCAGAGCACTTGGTTCTTGCTCTCTGTGTGCACTGCACAGAATCACCCCCTAAAATGCCAAGGTTTCTCCCTGTGCCTCCTCAGAGCCCTCCTGTCCCATGGCAGGGCATTGCCCACCAGAGCCATCACAGAAGGGATTGGCTGATAGCAAAGTCTCCAGTGTGGCCACCACAGGAGACAACAGATTTGCAGGTCATGAAATCACCTCAGTGTCTCCACACACACCAGTTCCCTGTGTCCACGCACACATAGAAGGAGACAAAGTCATTTATTTTTCCCTCCCTTGCTGACAAACACCAGAGACCGATGGACGGAGGAGCAAAGCTCCAGCCGAGCCTTTGCAGAGCCACAGGGCCACCGCTCGGCCCTGCAGATGTCATTTTGTGACATCTCCAGGCTGGTTTGTCGTCATGAATCAGCATTTCCCTTCATCAGAGCAGCGCGGTGCTTCTCCCAAATACATGAAAGAGAAAAAAACCGGCACGTTTGCAGGCAGAGGAAGGGAAACAAAGCCCGCACGAGCAGCAGAGAGCTATTTGTGGCAGAGCCTGTCGCCCGAGCTGAGCAGAAGATGGCTGGAGAAGGGCACAGCAAAAGCCACCCTTCGCCCTGGCTTTGGAGCAGGGACATCCCACTGTGCCCCCATGCTCCATCCAGCATCTCCCCCCAGGTCCCAGACCATGGCTTGAGAAGGCTCCTCAAACACCCAGAGCCTGTCAGGGAAACATCTTCATCCCCGGCAGCACCAGGAGGGTTTAGAGATGGATGGGTGAAGGGCTGGGATGAGGAGTGGAAAAATACCTCATAAACAGAGAAATTCAGATTACCCATAAAGCTTTTTCAGGTCAAAGGGGGAAAGGGATTTTTAATAGAAAATGGAGGTTATGGGATTGGCAATAGTTATGTGACAGACGCATAGAGTTAAATCCATATAATCTCCTTTACCATTTAGCATTGAGCACCATCCTAATTCCATGTTTCATAAAACTGTCTCCAAATCACTGAGAGAGATTAAGAATTTAGAAATAGCACAGCAATATTTTTAAACCAGAAATCACTGCTCACATCTGGTCAGATGTGCTGACCCTAACCTACATATCGAGGGCATTAATTCACATGAACCTGAAAAGAGAAGGCTGGAGGAGCTGAAAGGGAACAGTTTCTGCTGGGAATGCAGCGAGACAGGCGCCAGCACTGGAGCCCAGCCTGGCTCTAGCTGGGAGCTGCACCAAACCCAGTGCACAGCTGGACACTCAAGTTGGCTCTGAAAGGCAGGTGTTTTAAGTTATCAGAGCTCAATCTTCCTAAATTGCAGTAAATTACAACCTAGAGGTATTGAAATATTAATATCTCTCTCCGAGCTGGGAGAAGCAAGTCATTTTGCTATCATCCCTTTGGAATATTTACTAGTCTTGATGCCTGGATTTCCCAAACTTCAGCACCTCCAGTGACACAGCAGAGCACCAGGATGTACTGAAAGCACCTACTTGCTCTAAAGAGGGGGACGGGCTGCCCCCAGGATGTCACCACACCACCCATCTCTGGAAGAAGATGAGATACAAGTCCTGCATGAGGACCACAGCAGTGCCATCAACTCCCAGCAGCACAACCCCTCCTCCCCTCCAAACCTCACGGGGAAAAGCCCATCCTTTTCTAAGAAGCGGATTTAGGACCCGTCTCAGACAACGACCAGCTTCGTGCCAGCCAGAGCTTTTTCTCCTGAGATAAGAAGCTTTTTCTGCCCACAATGCACGTACATCACCTGTGCTAAGAAGCTGCTTCCTCAGGACCCCATAGCCAGTCCTGTGCCCACACAAACCCAGCAAGTTCCTCAAAGCTTAGCAAGGTCCTTTGCACATCCACAACTGGGTGAAAACACAACAGAACTGGGAAAAGGCTGAATAAGTTGTGTTTCAAGGGGGTTCACGTGATCCTCTGGGCAGGCTTCGGACTGGAGTTCACATTACCCCACTGGCAGCACTTTTCCCAAGACCTCCTTGTTGATCCTGGTGGTCTGACTACCTGGGTTACCACCCCAGCCCTCCTCCAAGGCTGGTGTGATGCTGCCAAGGCTGCCCCACAGCAAAAAAAACCCCACCCTTGGGTCATCAAAGGGACTGGAGGGACCCCCAGGGCTTCCCCATCCCCCAGCTGTGCCGGGCTGCAGGGATGCTGTGGAGAGCAGCAGGCTAATGGCCACCTTGCAGCTCATTTATTATCCTCATTAAGGGTGTTTGACACCTGCCCTGTTCAAGGAGAAAGTTAACCGAAGCTCGGCACGCATGGGGGTGGGAATTACAGGTAGGAGGCATGTCCTAATCGTTCCTCTGTACTCTGTAAGAGAGGACAGTAATTCCATCACACACTGCCTGCACGTTCCCAGTGTTCCCAGACTGCTGGAGCAGTCTTTGGCCTCCCTGGAAGGAGCTTCCTCCAAGCCCTCACCTCCAGGACACTTTTAGCAGGCTTTGTGCTAACCAGGGGAGTGACCTTGGAGCTGATGGAGCAGAAGTGGCAACTCCAAGCACCACAGGAGGGATGAGGAGGGAAGTGGTCGAGACAAGGGGAGTAACACGAGGCTGGACCCTTCCAAGGGGGAGCACAGAGGTGCCTCTGCAGGCAGGAGTGCAGCACATCCACCCAGGATGCCATCCCACCGCCGTGGCTTCCCAGCCCAAAGGGTTAATGCCCTGATTCCAGAGTGGCCTCCCCTGTGCTGTGCCCCTCAGGGACCAGTCTCATGGGGGTGGAAATCCTGTCAGGAAATGCCAAGCAGGGCCTGGGGCGTTCAGCTGGTGCCCAACACAGCAGCAGCGATGGCAGGCACCGACCACAGCACCTTCCCTGCCCCAGCACTGTATTTTGGTTGCCACAGGAGTCCCCCCCTGGTGGCACAATCCCCTCCAGTTCGAGCACCACAGTCCTTCCCAACTTGACAAACCAAACAGGGAGCAAAGGAGAACCCTCCTCTGGTCATCTGCGGGTAAGGGCACTGCTCAAACATGCTCCAAGCGCCTGCTCCTTAATGCATCTGCATGGAAATTAAGGCCTGAACCACCTCCAGCTATTACGACAGCACCCAGGCTGAGGCTGTAACCCTTGCCTGGGAAAAAAGGCTCTCCCAGCTGGTTTCCTGGTCCCTGAACATCCCATGGCAGCTTGCTGGAGGTACCAGGCTCACCATGCCAACCACACAGGGGCTGACCCAGAGCTGGACATCCTCTAGCCTTGCACTATCTCCTGAGAGAGCCAGCCCGGGGGGACCCTCTGCTCTGGGGGGTGAGGAGCAAGCCCAGAGACCACAGGCAATCCCTCCCCTTCCACCGCCCGCATCCACATCTTGGCCATGCTGCACACAAAGCCTGAGGAGCTGCAGCTGAGTCCCAAGGGGACATCTGGTGACATTACCAAGCCAGGGTGACAGCGTTGTCTCCCCAGGGAGGCCAAACAAGCAGGCACGAGGGTTGAGCAAAGGTCACGCATGGCTGATGTTGGGCTTCCTCCACAACTGCCAGTCCATGCTCCCAGCGTGCCACAACCCACGGGATGGCTCTACAAGGTGCACACCAGCGTTTCCACCACGCAGGCGACAGGTAGGAGAAACGAGGGGAAGGCATCAACAGAGCGAGCTCTGCAACCTCCTCATCTCCACCCTGTCCCCTCCAAGCCGTGCTCGCTCCCCTCTCATGGCGAGGAGTTGCAGCAGCCCTTCCCAAGCACGGCAGCTGGGGAAGGCAGCACGCAGGAGCACGAGTCTGGAAATGGAATTCCTAAATGTTTGGTACAGCTCTGCTGGCAGATGATGGCGGCAACATGCAGACTGTGTGTGGTGGGGGATGTTTCTTCAGGATCTATGAGCAGGGAAAGGGTAACTCACAAAATCATGATTATGTAAAAGCGCAGAGCTGGCTATAACCGAGATTTCAAAGACAAGAAACACTCTGCACCCAGAGCTGCCACTGCACATCCTCCCAGAACAGCAGCATCGCAACGACTGCAACAACTGAGCGCCTTCCTCCTTCGTGCCCGCCATGGAAGTCGCACCTATTAACGTGCTGCTTATTTGGGTGTGAGATGGCTCCATGTCATCCGAGGCGCAGCTCAGGCTCGCGTGCTGCCATGTCAGAATTCCTGCCACAAAGACAGGCTTCCAGCTTGATTCTTGCCCTCGGCTCGCCAGCTGCTCCAAAGGAGGACAAAGCGCTGCCCATCCATCCCTCCAGGTCAGGATCACACAAGCAGAGACCCCAACACCCCAAAACCAAAGCACCCAGAGCCACGGCTGCCCCGAGCCATGCCTACAGCTCCCAGGCAGCCCCCAGCTCTGGGAAGGGCTGGTCCACAGCACATCCCTGGCACTCGCCCCTCGCGCGAGGCACAGCCTATTCCTCCAGAGCACACCCAGGGATATCAGGGTTGCCTAAATCCATTTCCCATCCAAAGGCAGGAGCAGCCCAAAGCCCGCACCAGGCACAGGTAAGGGCTCTGCTCTGGGCGAGCCGCCACGGTGGCTCCTGGTGCTGGGGAAATTTTGGCAGGATAAACAAGCGCCGGGCACGGCGAGGAGTTGAGCACTGCAGGGTTCTCCTCCGTGCATTTAATGAGGTTTCCATGTTTCATTTCAGAGACAAACGAGCGCTGTGCCACACTGGGGGGCCGAGATGGGAGAGATTAGAAAGCTCGAGCTGCACCGTTCACTGTGCCCAACACGGGAACATCATGTAAATATAATGCCAATATAAATCAGGCGGCAGAGCCATCCAGCAAGATCACGCAGCTCCAAGCCTCTCATTTTGACCAGTGTGTTCTTCATCATGCCACTCGCCTCCCCTCTGCCTGGCTGTGCTCCCTCATACTGCCAGACCATCTTGCTGCTCAACTCCCTGCTTGCCAGCCACCTATTTCTGTTTATTTTATAAGCGGGGGGGGGGGAGAAATTAGCAGCTACAGCCCATTGAGGGATTTCTAAACTTCAGGGGTCCCTTGGATCAAATGTTTATCTGCTTTCGGTTTCTACTTGAGCTCTTGTTCTACAGCAGGAGCACGTTAAAAGGATGTGCTTCGATGCCCAGAAATATTAAGTATCTGAAAGGTTTATCATGCATTAAGCAATTAATTTTTTTTTATCCTATTATTCTAATGAAACTTCCATTGTATTGCTGTCCTCTCTTTGGAACCACTTCATGTTAACACTTTGCATCACCAGGACTGTTCCAACACTGAAGATCTCCTTTTTTTCTTTTATTTTTTTGGTAAGAAATAAAACATAAAACGAGGCCATGAGGAGTTGTGCTAATGGAGGCTTTTAATTTGCTCTTCTCCGAAGAGATAGCTCTGTGGGAAGAGATCCCTTTTCCAAGAAGCTGGGGCTGAAAAGATGCAAAAAGCAATAAGCCAGCACAGCTCTTTATTATTTTGACTATTGGGGGTCGAAAGAAAGCATGGCATCCTCGACGGTTATTTGTTTTCAGGTTTGTTTTTCCCTTTTAGCTCCATAAAAAATGCAAATGTAAGCAAAGCAGACGCTGGCACGTTCAGCTCAGCAGATCCAAAGCACAATAGCGATTTTGGGTAAAGCTCCCAAAAGCAGCTTTACCCCAGTTCGAATAAAGCAGCTATTCCATAATTAATAATTGATGGAATAATTGATCAACACCACACAACTGGATAGGGTGCCCTATTAAACCTCCGTAAATATTTTTCATTGGATTAACATTCAGCTAAAAGGGTAATGTAATGGGCAGCAAGAAAGGTCTCACACAAGGAAGCAGCTCCATCCCCTTTCTTTCACTTTCCTCATTTCCTAAAATTTCCCCCTTGCTGTTCTCAAATGTCAGAGAAGATAATTAGGGCAAATGTCATTTTACATCCTCTGAGCAGACAATTTTCCAAGAGGTGGGCGCTTCCAGCACTGCATCCGCAGGTCGGGTCACGGGCAAAGAGGTAATTTATTACAGAAACATAATTAAAAATTCCCGCAGATCCGGAAACGGGCAATTCCTTTATGTAACATGGATCGATTGTTGTAACAAACGCAGTGGGATTTATCTGCCCGTGCTACGCGCAGCTCCTGCCTCTCTTTAATTGCATCTATAGCAGAGACTCGGCTAGAGTATCACCTCGCTGGATGTGGGCAGCATTCACTTAATGCCCAACTTTAAATTAATCTGTAATCTTTTCACTGTGTGTCTCCTTGACACGCTTGTTTCATGATTCTCTCGCTCTTTCCCCCCCCATATATATATATATATGATTTATCTATAAACTGATTGATGTCAAGTCTCCGGGTTACACTTCACACAGCATTCCTAGAGGGGAGGATGCGAATTTTAAGGCATCCGCTTGGATTTCGCCTGCTGACGGGATCAGACTTGACTGGCGCCGGGAGCGGGGCGCTCGGTCCCGGCCGGAGGATGCTGAGCCCGTCGGTGCCGCGTCCCGGCTCCGGGAGCCGCTCCGGGATGCTCCGGCCCCGCTCCGCGCACCGTCCGGGGCGAGCGCTCCGGGAGAGCGCACCGAGAGACCCGGGGACTACCGGGTGGGTACCACCGAGAGCCCCGGGGAGGGCGCACCGAGAACCCTGCACGGCTCACCCAGACCCCTGGGACCTCGGGGAAGGCGCTCCGAGAGCCCAGGAAGGCGCATCAAGAGCACGGGGAGGGCGCACCGAGAGCTCCGGGACCCCCGGGGGGGCGCACCGAGAGCCCCGGGACGCAAGGAACGGAGCACCGAGAGCCCTGGGACGCAAGGAACGGAGCACCGAGAACCCCGGAGACCCCCGGAAGGGCGCAACCCGTGCCGCCCGCCCACCCNCCCGCCCGCGCCCGCCCCCCCCGCTCCGCGCAGGGCTGGGGGCGCCCGCGGACCCCGCCGCCCGACGCCGCCCGACCCCCTTCCTCCTCCTCCTGCTTCTCCTCTGCGCGCCCGAGGGCTCACAGATCCCCACCAGCCGCCTCCAAGATGCGCTCGCCGCTCCCGGTCCCGCTCGGTGCGTGCCCCGGGAGGCTGGAGAGCGGCTCGTGGTCCCCTGTCCCCGCAAAAAGGCGGCACCGCGGCGCTTTCCCCCCAGCTGAGCCGAGCCCTGGCCGCAGGGCTGGGCCACCCGCGACCCGCAGCTTCCCGCACAGCATCGGAGGGACAGAAATCAGCGTGGTTTGAATCGGAAGGGAGCTCACAGACCATCTCGTTCAACCCCCCTGCCATAGGCAGGGAAACCTTCCGCTATCCCAAATTGCTCCAAGCCCCATCCAGCCTGGCACTGGACACTTCCAGGGATGGGGAGTCAGGGTTTCAGCTGTTCCAGTGACATGGGACACAAGCAAGACGGGGCCCAGCAGATTCATTACACATTCATCCCTCCAGCCAGCAAATAACAAACAAATACCAGCTAATGCTTTACTTTGGGGTGTATTTATCCAAGGCTTAGCTCAAGCTGAGGCTTGTACTCCCCAAGACTTAGCCACACCAAAGCCAATTTGTCTGGACCGTTAGAGCATTCAGAATGTCTTTTCTTGAAGTGATTATAGCAGGTTTTCTTTGCTTTCCAAAACAGCCTTTCCAAGCCCAATTTGTTGGAAAATAAACAGAAAGAAAGATTAAAGCATTCAGATTTCAAACAAAACAACCAGTAGGAAAAACATTACGTTCAGATTTTTTAAAAAGCGCTGTTTAGATTTAATTGAAAAATCCAACTATCGTCACGGAAATTGAGAAAACAACAGCCCCTTGGCCATTTTCAGCTCTCAGGGAATCACTGCAAGCCTTCCCTCCTAGGAGTGCCCTGAAAGAGCCAGGGAGCTCACCAAGGGGTTACCACCTGCACATTGTGGGCAAGCAATTCCCATTTCAGAGGAAGGGACACAGAGGAGCTGCCAGGGCTCAGGATCCTGCACACACACCTTGTGTCCCCTGTCCCCTCCCTGCTCCAGGCCATCCACACCAGAGGCATTGTCATTTTAGGCATGAGCAGTGAGGCCACTTGTCCTCTAACCTCTGCCCAGACCTCAGTGCCAACAGCAGAGCTGGGAGGAAACACCATGCCCGTGCTGTGCGGGTCTGACAGACCACAGCCTTCCCTCCTCCTTCTCTCCACGGATGTGCTTCCTCTTCCTCAGCACTGCCAGGCTCAGTAGCACCGTCACCACCCCCTCCCCAGCCTGTTCCCAGGCCACCTCAGCAGCTCTGTCACCGTGCCTGGGTGTCCCTGGCACACAGCCCTCCCACATGGGCACATGCTGCTCCCCACACTGCCGGCTCACTCGTACCCCTGGCCGTGCCACCAGCATCCCGGGAGGTGATGAAGCAGCAGCTGATGCACACCCAGTTGCCCACGCATCCCTCCAGGAATCGAGGTGCATTTCAAACCGCCACCTACATCACCATACAGATGTTTGCTGATACTTCGCGGGGAAATTGGTATGCAGGCCCATGCCCAGGCAACAAGCAAACCCCGGGCTCTGGGGAGCCCCAGCCACATGCCAGGCATCTGCCCCCCTTCCCTTCCCAGCAGCTGCTGCAGGATGGCAGCACAGCCCTGCCTGCTAGCAGCGAGCTGCCAGCCACAGAACCCGCTACAGCACTTTGCAAGCCAGCGCACACTGCGTCGGACTCAGGTGTGATTTGTACCCTCCCACACTCAGGAGTGAATGAAACGGGGGTGCGTGGGCTGGCAGGGCACTCGCTGGCACAGCACCCACGGGGCCCCGCAGATATCTGTGTGAGGCATGTGAGCAGGGGGAGTAAATGCCGCTCACCGGTTCATTTTTAGCTCCCTTGGCTGCTCAGCGTCTCCCGTGAGTTCCCTCATCATCCCTCGCTCGGAGAATCAGCCTCTGCCAAACGTGCTGACCTCCCACTACCAAGGGCTCCCTCCTCCAGGACAGGAGCTGCTGGCGAGGCAGGAAGCAGCACCAGAGGGGACAAAACTTAAGGCTGGCAGGGTGAGTGCTTTGCCTGGGTCACCATGGTGAGTCCTTTTCATGTCAGCCCCATTTGCCCCTCCATGGATTCCTCAGCCCAGGCCCTTTGCCAGCCTGCTGAGCCCAGCACACGTGCCTGGCTGGCAGCAGCGGGCAGGCAGCCAGAGCTGCCACAGCTCCTGCCAGCCCACACCTGGGGCTCAGCTCCTGCCCAGCAGCCACCCTTTGGGGACATCAGCCTTCCTGCAGCTCCACGTTCGGACACGCACAGAAAGCACTTGCACAGAGGCTTTTGCATGAGCCTTCAGCACAGGAAAGCCGGTGTCCTGCTAACATCCATAACATAATCATGTGCTTCACACGCTGTGACGAGGAAGGGCTGGAAATCTCCATGGTAATTATTGGGGCAGCGCTGACCTGCGCTTTGGCGGCACAGGCAGCTCGCAGGAAGCCAGGCCAGCACTGACACACGGGTAAAAGCCTATCTCGGGCTCCCCGTAGCCACTGACCTGCTAACAGGCAGCCAGCAGCCTGCCAGAGCCAGCAGCCAGCCCAGCTGCACGGCTAAAAGGTGGTGCTCACAATAAGGAATTATTTCCCTGGCCCAAACTCCGCACAAGACACAGGAGAAATTATAGCAACACATGCCCACACGCAGCTCTGAGCCCCAACAGGCTTTGGGAGGAGGGACCCTCTGCGCTTCACCACAAAGCACATATAGCAGGGTCTTGCCCATAGAGGATGTGCTGCTGCCTCTCCTGACAGCACAGGGCAGCCCACACCCCCCCTCAAACAGCCATCCCCCTCCAAACTACCCCCTTTTTGGCCTTTGTTCTGCCTCTGGGCAGCATTTATACTCAGCTCCATGCTCCCCCCAGAGCTCTGGGGATTACAGCAGTGCCCTGTGCTCACAGACCCCATTAGCCAGTCAGGTNCTGGGGAAAACAGCCAAGAGAATAGTCCCGACAGCACCCCCAGTGCTCGTGGCGTCAGCCCCAGGCTGAGGTGCTGCAGAGGGACACACGCAGCGCTTTGGGGAGCTTCGCTCACCCCATCACCCCCCCGGCCGGGACACACCTCACCTCCCGCCGGTGCCCTGAGCCGCCCTCCCAGACAAATCCCCGGAGGAAGCAGTCATTAAAACAACAGGGCTACTTATCTGGCGCGAGCCGATTTCCACAAAGCACTTCCCACGCTTCGCCAACTTACCCTCGAGGCACCTCTCCGGCGAGCAGAGCCAGCCTGCCGTGACCTCTCGCAGGGCACCCGCTCCCACAGCCACCCTCTGCCAGCCCAGTCCCACCAGCAACATGGCGGAGGAGGCTGTGGGGCTAATTGCTGGATAGGATTCAGCTGGGCTGATCATTTGGCACACCTGGGTGGGAAAGGGCTGGGCATGCTGGGTATGATTCCCTGCAGAAACACCTGTCTCTTTCCCCCTCCCCAGCTGCCCCTCACCCCAAGGCTGGCACTGTGTGGGTGCTGTCTGGGGCAGGGGTGAGGGGGAATGTCCCCCAGCTTGTCTGTGCCTCAGTTTCCCCAGTGGCAGAGCAGGTGCTGCCTGGGGTAGTGGGAATAAATGCCCTAGAGGTGGCAAGGGGCTTGTGCCCCAGTAAAGGGCTGGCAAACCCCTGGACAGGCAGATGCCAGCAGGTCAATGTACCCCAAAACGAGATCCCCCTTGAGCCCCTTGTGTCTTGCACTACAGGAACGGCTGCGTTTCCATAAGGGAAACACAGCTTGTGATAGAGGGAAGATCGTGCCAGGAAAAGTGAAACAGTTTTATACTACAAGAGGGGAGATTCAGATTAGATGTTGGGAGGGAATTCTTTGCTGTGAGGGTGGTGAGGCAGCTGCAGCTGCCCCATCCCTGGAAGTGTTCAAGGCCAGGCTGAACGGAGCTCTGAGCAATTTGGTCGAGTGGAAGGTGTCCCTGTCCATTGCAGGGCTGTGGAACGAGATGGTCTGCAAGGTCCTTTCCAACCCAAACCATCTTGTGGTTCTGTTGTCTGTGAAGAGCTCCGGGTCCCCAGTTCCCGGAGCCGGGATTCCTGCCGGACAGCCAGGATGCTCCGCTGCCCAGGGAAAAGCCACTTTCCCGGCAAGAAGCTGGGATTTGGTTCCCTCTAGTGTCGCCGCGCTCCATCGCGGAGCGGGCACCGGGGCAGCGGGTCTTCGCTGGGAGACCAGGGAGGCGAGAGAGGTCCCTGTCCTCGCCAGCTCTAGGGGCTTTGCACAGTTTTGGTGAATCCCAGGGGCTAAACAGGCTGCCCAGGGCAGTGGTAGAGACACGAGGCACCCTGGAGAGATTTAAAACAGGGATTTAAAAGACAGATGTGGACAGATGTGACCCTGGGGATGCGGTTTAGTGGTGGCCTTGGCAGCGTTAGTTAATGGACCTCAATGATTTTAGAGGTCTTTTCCAACGTAAACGACTCTGTGTTTCTGAGGCACGGTCCTGAGAATCACAGACTGGGCTCATGGGGACTGTCCTTTGCTTCCAGCTACATCCCACTGTGAATCCCCCTGGCAGAAGCCAGGCCACCCATCCCTGGGCTGCATTGCCACAGCATCACTGCCACCAGGCTGCTCCACGGGCTGGGCTCTGGGTCCCCCGGCCACCTTTGTGCCAGCAGTTACTCCCTAATAACCACTGCTTTGAGGCAGTGGGAAATGAAGGCTGAAATGTCATTTACTCGGGCTGGAGGATAATTTCAGCCTGTGGAGCGCTGCTGTTTTGGCAGAGGAGCTGCTGTTGATGGATGTGCTGGCTTTTCGGGAGCAGAACAAAGGGAGGACTAGGCGCGTGTCTGGCTCCCCGCCAGCCCGGCCCATCTCTCCCCTCTCAAGTGTTCCTCTTTGGCTCCCTCAGTCACCATTTGCTGCTCTCCTCTTTAAACTAATGAGGAGACATTTTGCATTCTCGTTTCCTCACGGGCCAAATGCGCCCCTGGCATCATGGAGCGGCGCTGGCAGGCTCCTCCCTGGCTGCTGCTCCTCTGGTTCCTGCCCTGGTGCCTCATCTCCTCACATTCAGTTGTGGATGAAGAACATCTGGCCAGAGCCCCTCTCCCTCATACCTGCCCATCCACAGACTGACAAAGCAAACAGGGAATAGCCAGTGCCAAGGGGAAGCTGTTTGGATCTGGAAGTCTTCCCAGAGGAAAAGGGCACTCCGGTTGTCCACTGTATTATTTACCCAATCCCCTTTGTGCCACAGAAAAGATTTACTTTGAGAAGATTAATGGCTCAAGGGACTGTGAGAGAAATCCTCTGAGATTGCCTGGTTCAGAGGAGAAGGCAATCGCCTCCTCACTGAGGCTGCAGCTCCCAGGGGATCCCTGGGCTCAAGGAAAGGGCTGAGGTGCTGGGGCTTGTCCCTTAGGACACCCTCCAATGGGGACAACAACTCATTTTGCCCATGCCCTGGTGAGAGCAGGACCCTCTCACTGGGGCGGTGGCAGCAGGAAGGAGACACGGCTGAGTTTTGCTCTGGCCTGCTCAGGTTCCCTCTCCCACATCCAAAGCAAAGGGCTGTTGGAGGCATGGAGAGCAGCCCCTCTGCCCCAGCACAGGAAGGCCAAATTTACTGTGCATCATATGATTTGCTCGTGCCTTTCCCCTGTCCCTGCTTCCCAGATTCCCTGGCTCCATCCTGGAGGAGCACACTGCTGGGCTGCTCGCAGTTTAGCTCTTAGAAGAGCCTGCCCTCCAAATGTGACACCCAGTGCAAGTGCTCAGGTGCTGGAGCATGTCCTGCCCTGCCACTGCCCCCCTGAATGAGTGTCCCCAGCCCCTGGCTCAGGACCCCAGCCCGCCCAGGGGCACGGGGGGCTGTGCAGGTGCGGGCACACGTGGGTGTCCACAAGCCATGCACAATAATGCTATTAATGCCATCTGGTGCCGAGACAGAGATCCCACACGGGGAGCCAGACACGGCTTTTCACTCCCCATAATCCCCAGCCCCCGAGCCACGGGGGCTCTGTCTGTGGGGCTCCACGGGGGGCTGAAGGGCATGGCTGTGCCCTGTGCCCTGGCACACTCAGCCACCGGGGAGACAGCGGTGTGAGACCCTGCTGAGGATGGGGTCACACAACCCCACTGCACTCAGCAAGAGCAGGGAGTGGGCAGGGCAGTTCTGCTGTGACCAAACCCCTCTGAGCTGTTAAACCGGCACTTTCCACAGAGTCACGGAATCATTCAGATCGGAAAACACCTTTAAGGTCATCAAGTTCAACCATTAACCATTTTCTCCCCCAGCTGAAGGACTCTGGTCGCTGTTTGAGCTGTGCAACTCTTTATCACTGGGTCAGTGTCAAGTCAAAATTATATTCCAAAATAATCTCCTTACTGTGTTAAATAAGCACCTCAGATTAGACAAATTGCACGGATTTTGTCTAATAACCTTCCCCCAGCTAATCCTATTTTTCTGTCAATGTCTGACCTATATCAAAGCCCAAATGGACCCTGGGAGCCGGTTTCTCCATCTCAGCACCACTAGGGTGGTTTGGCTTCCAGAAGGCAGCACCTCACACTCCTGAGCCCCTGCAGTGGCTTCAGGTGAGAGTGGGAAACTTGGTGTTTCTCACCCAAAGTGTTCCTCCACCAAGCACCCCCGGAATGCTGAGAGTGAGAGCAACTTCCCCACTGCATCTGTCCCTGAATCCCTCTTTCTCTGCTTGTTCGGGGTGACCCGAGGCACCCTCGGTCCCCAGGCTACAGGGGAGGGGCAGAGGTGCTGGGGGCAGTGTGGGGGTCTGTGGTGGGGGACAGGCACCCCTGCCCTCCGGTCACTAGGGGTCTGTGTTGGTCCAGCTTGCTGCACACAGAGTGGACCTCCCTCCTCACTCACTGCCGAATTGTGGGAGAGTTTTGCTCCTTTTATATATATTTTTTTTAATTTTTGTTTTTACTTTTGAAAGTGGCATTTCTCTCTGTATCTGAAGCTGAGAGGGGCCGTGAGCTCTCACAGAGATCCATGCTCCATCCCAGCCCTGTTCCTGACCAAGAAGGATGCCTGGATCAAGCTCTGCAATGCCGTGGTGGGCTGACCTTGGCTGAACCCCAGCTGCCCACTGAGCCACTCCATCACTCCCCTCATCAGCAGAACAGGGAAGGAGAAGAAAAGAGGAAAAATCCCCCAAACTCATGAGTCAAGATAAAGGTAGTTAAGAAATCAGAAGCAAAGGGTGTGTGCAAAGAAAAAAGAAGAGAGAAGAGACTAAAAGATTCTTTTCTCTACTCCCCATCCACAGGCAATGCCCCAGAAAGCAGAGGTCATTCCGAAAGGCAAATCACAAATGTCCCCCCTCCCTCGTCTTTCCCCTTACCTTTTATACCTGAACAGGCATCACATGGTTTGGAATATCCCTTTGGTCAGTTTGGGGCTGTCCTGGCGATGTCCCCTCCCAGGATGCTGCCCACCCCCAAGCCTGCTGGTGGGGCAGATGTTGGAGGGACAGCGCTGATGCTGAGGGAGCAGCAGGAGCCAAAACTGGTGCGTTACCCACACCTTCCCAGCTCCCAACACCCAGCCCAGCACCACGAGGGCTGAAACGGGGAGAATTAACTCTGCCCTGGCCAGACATGCACCCAAACATCCCCACACGTGCCCACTGCTGCCAGCCCCTGCCTGTGCATCCCAAGGGAAAGGCATGTGACGCAGGACTCAGGAATCTGCAGCTGGGAGAAGAAATAACCGGAGCGAACCCAGGGTGGAGCCAGCCGGCTGTTCCATGCCCCGGGGTGCGGAGGGGCCGGCAGGAACCTTTCCTGGGTCTGGGGTGGAAGATATCTGCAGGGCAGAAAAGTTTCTTGGCGCTGGGCCAGAAGAGTGGGCGACTCAAATGCCTTTGGGTACAGAGTTCGACCTTTTTGAGTGTGAACTTTATTAGCCAAGAAACTCTTGCTGGGTGTAAGAGAGGGAGAAGCACGAGGGCAATTTGCGTTTTGGCCTTGCAGGGTAATGGATCCGCTGGAGCAGTGGAAGGGGGGGCCCTTGGCAAGGATTTGTGGGCTTTGGACGGAGCTCTCCTTCCATGGTGGCACGGCAGCTCTGAAACCAGAGAGAGGGAGGGGAGGGTTACATGTCCACCGAGGCCAGCGTGTCCCCGCACTTCTCCCCTTCCAAGACAAACCCCCGGTAGGTACGTCCCTGAAGCACAGGTAGCCCGAAGCATCACTCCCTGCAGAGGGAGCCTGGCTGCCACCTGGAGCCTCCTCCTGCAGCCTACCTGCACCTACAGGTTCTCCTCGGTCCCTTGTCTGTGGAGCAAAAAGCAAGGGGAGATGTGTTACACAGGACAACATTGCTGAGACAGCAGTGGAGTGCAAGCCAAGGCCCCTCCTTTCAGGACCAGAGCAGAGAGGAGAGATGAGGTTGTCTGAAAGTTGTGCAATACCCACCTCGGCTTCTTCCTCCCTCCGCAGTGGAACCGCTGGCCTGGGGGAAAGAGGAGTGACTGAGGTCCCTGGGGCTGAACCTCCCGCCTGCCCCACCTCACCCCTGCAAGCCCTGGCACTGCCCAGTCACAAACACCTGCTTGGATGTATCTCTGTCTTCTAAGCTGTCCCACAGTTTCAAATACTGCTGGTTTTCACATTTTTCTCCCTGCACCAGTCACGATGCGGCAACCACCCCAGCCCCACGGAGCAGTGCGGGTATGGGACAGTGCCAGCACACCCAGGTAGGTCACAGGGTGTCCTGCACACCCAGCTCTGGTCACTCTGGGAGCTGCCGAGGTCTGAGGGCTCTGGGAGCACCAGTTTCTTGCTCTGGAAATGTCAGAGTTTTCTCTGCTATTTTTAATGAGTGACCTTCCCTCTGAAGCCCTGGTGCTGGCAGGGAAACACTAAATATTTACGTGGTCTCCTTCCCAACTCGCTCTCTGCTGGGAGTGTGCCTGCATGGAAAGTTCCCAGGCAGCCCTGGGGGCAGGTTGTACCCACCCTGTGCTGTGGGGCAGCGTTGGTGACCCCCCAGCCCCACACCCAGCAAGAGGAAGGGAGCAAGCAAAGCAGGGGGCATGTGCAGGGAATGGAGCTGAGGGGGTGCCCAGCCCACACAGGCACTTACTGAGGATGATGAGGAGCCCGACCACAAAAGCCACCACGGCGAAGATCAGCCCCCCATTGCGGATGGTGTCATAGTCTGGGGAGGAAGAGAGCCAAGAGGTGTCAGCCCAGTGAGGGTGTGGGGCTGAGCCCACAGTGCAGAGCCCACCGCAGTGTGGGAGGGGGCTGCCTGTCCCCCTGCCCGAGGCACACACTCACCATAGCTGAACCTGTCCATGCCCTGCTCGGGCACTTGCTCTGGAAAAGAGAAGAAATCCCAGTGAGAGCCAGGTCCGGGGCACTGGGCTCATGGCACGGAGGTGGGAGAGACCAGGAATGAGGACTTCCTTAGTGTCTATCCATGCCAGCCAGTACACGTTTCCCAAACTCCTGTGTTTCACCCCAGGAAGTTTAACGTCTGTGGTAAATTCGTGGGATGCACTTGCAGGCTGCATTCGCAGGATGCACAGGAGCTTTCAAGCTCCAGCTGAAGCTTCAGTTGGAAGCACCGCTGCCCGCAGGACTCCGTGGCTCTGCTCCCTTGGCATGCAGAACTGAACAACCCTTCAGGCTCACACTTCACACCAGGGTGCATCCCAGCAACCCCCCTCCTTGCCAGCAGGCTCATCCATCTGACAGCTGCGTGTCACCGCTCCAGCCACCTTACCTGACTGCACATCCCTCTGCCAGGAGCTGCTTGGAAGGAAGAGTCACCCCAAGATGCCAAACACAAGCTGGCACCGATGCGCCAGCAGGATGCGGAGCTCTGAGGATCCATCCCGGCGTCTCCCCCCAAATCCTCTGTGAGAGTTTCCCCCGTGCAGGCTGCACGGCAGGAGGGACCAGCCCCGCTGCTCAGATGGAGATGCCCCTTTGGAGGTGCCTGCCCTTACCATCACCCATGGTCTCGGCGTGTCGTCCGGCGGGCGCCTCGCTCTGGGAGTGGGGCACCCACAGGAAAGCGCATTAATTGGGAGACAAACCTCATTAAACATTAATGGCCTCGGTGTAATGTTTATCGCAGTCACGAGGGCAGGCACAGGGCTCCCTCCCTCCCGCCTTTGGGAAGGAGGGGAGGGCAGGGCAGGGCAGGGCAGCATCCACTGTACCAGCCAGCGGGGAGGGCTGGGCACCCCAAGCCGTGGGTGTCCCTGTCCCAGCCCTCCCTCGCTTTTCCAGCCTCAGCCCAACTGGGCTTCACCACCCGCAGTGGCAGCGATCCCGAGGGACGGGCTGGGACACAGGCTGAGACTGCCTTCTGCTAGAGAGAAGCGGGCAGCACACCCTGCCCTCCCAGCCTGGCACTGCGGGTATCCCACAGCCGGGCCAGCACCTCCCAGCCCACCATCGAGCTACCCCGGGGGGGGCCCTGCAACCCCCTGGCACTGCAATGTCCGTGCCGCATCCCTGCTGGCAGTGGGGTACCGGGATGCTGTGCCCCCCCGGGGTGGTGCCAGCCCCGGCCCCAGCAAGGCCAGGTGCCAGGAGGGCTGTGCAATCCAGTTTGCTCTAATCTCTCAATCAGAGAGCAGGAGTCACGCGCCCGAGCCGATTAGTGCCGGGGGTGGGAGCCAGCCCCACAGGAGGATCCCCTTGGTATGGCACCCGGAGCCCACGGCAGCCCAGCTCTGGCGCCACGCAGTGAAGCCAAGCCCCTGGAGGGTGCTGCGTGGGGCCACCAGGGTGGCACTGCTGCCACGGCGCCCTGGCAGCGCTCAGCATCCCCCGGATCGGCGCGGCAGCAGCCCAACACAGCAGCTCCCAAAAAGCCCAGGGACAAGGAGCCTCTGTGCCCGTGTCCCCACGCTCCCTTCACACAGGCTCCGGCTCTTGTTGAGATGCTCCAGGCTGCGGGAGGGAGGGCGCAGGGAGGGGGCTCAGCCCGCACAAAGCTCCGTCTGTGCTGCCCAGGGAGCTGCCCCTGCTCCTCTCTCCCCTCCCCGGGACAGCGTGGGAGCTGCCGGCGCCTCGCCCAGCCGGGCTGCCCTGGGAAAGCCACTGCCCTCGAGATGATGCAGCCAGGCACCGATAGAAACGATATTTTATTCCTTTCCCCTTAGGGGAACACAGCACAGAACACACCAGCCCTCCAGCACGGCAGCACACTCGCCTATTTAAAAGGAAACACAATAGCTCAGTTTATTTTACAACAGTCAGGGTTTGGCCATTTTACACACCACAGGGGTCTCTTTGTTTCGTGTTAACACCGACGGCACACTATGGACAGCACAGGCACTCCGACGGGACACACACACCACTGGCACTCAGGGGCTGGGACGAGGGGTCTGCTCTGCCTGGGAGGTCTCTCAGGAGGGAGGGAAGGGGCACAGTACTGAAGACACGGTCCCTCTGCCTGGACAGATGGGACAGAGGGATGTCAAGCACACAAGGACACAGCCCACCCCCGAGGCAGGGCCACCACGGTGGGCTGGGCACAGCAGAAACCCTTCTCAAAACCATCCTGGAGGGTAAGACCCCCTTTCTGGTGTGGGGATGGCACCCTGAGGTGTTTCAGTGCAGCACTGATGACCCCCTGCTGCTGTCAAGCTAAGTGCCCCCACATCCAAGCTGGCAATCCCCAGCCCCAGCCGAGGTTTTGCCTGCCTGTGGGCTTGGGGAAGGTCCAAAAAACACAGTTCTGACCTACGAGTGAACACAAGGTGACAATGGACTCTGGGCTCAGCACGCTGCCACAGTGCAAGCTCAGGTGTGCATAAGCCCCAGGCATTGCTCACTGCCTCTTGCTGCTGCCCCAGGGGGGAGGAAGGGGCAGCTGGCACTGCGAGTGACACAGAACTGCCACAGGACAACACTCAGCACTGACACGGGTGGCACAGGCAGTGACAAGGCGTCGGGAGGGGCAGGGAGCGCCAGGAGGAAACGCCGCTGCCCCTTCCCTGCCGGAGACAAGCGCAGACAGGATCTTTGTTTCTCTTCAGCCCTCGGACTGTGCAACTTGCCCAGCTCTGTCCACGGGCAGAGTGCTGGCGAGGAGCTGGTTTGTGCTGGTTAGCGGGGTCACCGCTGTGCAGCCACCCTCCTTCACAGTGTCACTGTGCTAGGAACCTCACGGGCTTCTCTGCCACCACAGCCTTTCCTCTTAAAGCAATGTCCCACAGGTTTAACCAGGGACAGAAACAGGGTGAAACAGAACTCCCTTCAACCTTGAATCTAGCACCCCAATGCTCCCAGCAAGGGGATGTCCCTGCCCAACTCGCCCCCCACTGCACCTGCCTTTGGGTTATTGCTGAAATGGCGAGGGGTAGTCCACACTGGGCAGGTCCCTGGGGCACTGCAGGACAGGTCCCCAAGCCCTGCCCAAAGCCACCAGCAGGGGAACCACCAACACCTACTGGCAGCACTGCCTGCACCGTATGGGCTGTGCCACTGGCTCTGGGCTGGGGGACAGGGTGTCCCTGCCCCACAGCCCACGCTCCCTGCCCCACACAGCCCCCGTTCCCAGGCTTGGAGGGCAGCCCAAAGGGCAGCACCTGCCAGTCCTACAGAGCCCGAATCACACGCACAGCACGAGGAAGGTGAAGAGAAAGTCACGATTACAACATCAGCAACAACTAGCCCTAGAGGTAATGATCATCTCACAGCAACATTACACACCACGGGAGGCAGAGAGGACGGTGAGTGGAGTTTAGTCGGGTTAGGAAACAGAGAACCGGTGCTGGAGTACAGAGGGTAACACAGACACGGCAGCTTTGTGTCTCCTGAGAGGGACCTGCTGCTGTGATTTCAGTTTCCTCGCAGGCCACGGGCATCTGCGGTCCGAGCGTCTGTCCTCGGGTCTCTGGGTCTGCGTGGGGAGGAGAGGAGTGAGTCGGGCTGGGAGCAGCACTGATGCCTTTCCCTGCATGGGTCTCATACCCTGGCAGCACAGGCTGCCAGCACGGGCTCCAGGCTTCCCCCTTCTCCAAACAGGGGCACAGCCCAGGAGCTCAGGGAGCTCTGACTGCAGGAACCAAGTGAGATGCCCTGAGAGACTCCCACCCAGCTCTCTAAACACCCTAAACCCAAAACCGCTTCGGGGTGGAGAAGCACCAGAAAAGGAAGTGTAATACAAGGGAAAATCCGGACAGATGCTTCCTTTTCCTGCAGAGCTGCCTGAGGGACACCCAAGACCTCACCAGCACTGTGAGTTTTCCTGCTGTGGCCCCTTCCAGTGCTCACCCCCACACCATCCCTTCATGCAGAACTGCCCAGTGCCAGCAGACTGGTCTGCTCAGAGCCCTGCAGTCACCCCCACACATGGCCCCAGCTGTCCCTCCCGTCCTGGTGCCACCACCCAGACTGGTTGGGCACTCACCTCATGGCTCCTGTTCAATTCTCTGCTTTCTGTGCCCCCGTTGCTGCAAAGGGAAGAGCAGAAGGGTTTGCAGTGCCCACCCAGCACTGGGAGCTCTGGGGGCAGGTGGCTGTGACACGGGGCAGTGGCACAGTGGCCAGGGGACAGTGACCTTACCATTCGAGGTGATCAGGGTCTCTGCCTGAGCCTCCTCATCCCCTGGAGCCCTGCAAGGAGAGGAGCATGGTGAGAGCCCCTGGGATCTGTACCCCATCCCGGGATGCTCAACAGCACAGGGACATGCTGAGGAAGGTGCTCTGGGAGCGTGTGGAGCTCCTCTGCCACCCAGAAGCTCTGCATTGGAGCACCCCCCAGCTTTGGGCATCCAAAAGGGACCCTCAGAGGGTGCAGCCACTCTGCCAACTGTGGGAGGGTACTGGGGAGCAGAGGGTACTTTCAAAGGGAGATGTTCCCCACCAGGCTGCCCTCACTCACCTGGGTTTCTGGTTGAAACTGCACCTGCACCTCCTGCCTGCAAGGGAAGAGAAACTCCATAAGTGTGGCCAAAGTGGGAATGGAAAGTGGCCTTTCCCAGTGTCCCCCACCACGAGAACAGCCCCAGCTGCCCCAGCCTGCCAGCTCAGCATCTGCCAGGCCCCCAACTTACTGAGTATAAGGAGAATGCCAACAGTGAACAGGACCACAGCAAACACCAGCCCCCCGATCCTCAGGCTCTGGTAATCTGGGGAAAGAGACACAGGGGGTTCACTCCTGCTGGGTTCAGAGAAGGGGGCAGCTCTTTTGCTCCCCCATGGCACATGCACACCCACCCCACACACAGCCATGCTCACCATAGTTAAAGGGGTCCTCCTCCTCCTTCTCCTGAGTGGCCACTGGAAATGAGCAGACGAGGGGTGTGAGGGGAGTGAGCCCCTGGCTGAGCCCTGGCAGCCCCCCACGGACCCCAGCAGGCACAGGCTCCCCACTGGGGCTGTGGACTCTTAGGGCTGCTGCCCCACACCCCACTCCAGCCCCCCTGGATCTGTGGGGAGGCTGTTCCCCAGGGTCCCAAAGCCTTTTCCCAGGAAACACTTGGCACCTACCATCTGCCATGGCCACTGGCACCAGCAGGGAGCAGAGGAAGATGAGCGTTGCCTCCATGGCTGCTGTGAGAGGGGAGAAACAGCTGTCAGCACCCAGATGTCTCATGGAGGGCACCACGATGGGGCCAGGGGCATGGGGGCACTAAAGACAACCCATGGCTGGCTGTGTGGGCAGGCAGGGCTAGACCATGCCATGGGAAAAGGAGCCAGGCTGGCCCTGGGAAACACCCAGGGTCTGGCCACAATACCTGGTGCCATAGCTGTGCCCAGCCTGATGGGGGCACATCAGCTCCTAGGCAGGAGGAGAAAGGTTTGAGTGGACAGACGGAGTTTTTGTGGGGTTCTGTAGTGTATTTTCAACCATCTCTGCATTTGGCATAGATTTCAGTGCAGTCTCGAGTTTGCTCTGCAGGCAATGGGGCCAGCACCAGGGCTGTGATCTCTTCATCAAGGTCAATACTGTGCCCTTCACCCAGAGCATACTTTAATTTGTCCCAATTAGCATAGCAATTACAGCACACTCCTACAATGAGGCCAGTGGCCCTGATGGGACCTGAGCTCAAAGCCATACTTGCCCTCCAGGCTCCCTGCACTCACCTGCAGCAGCAAGGAGAGACCATAAATAACCTCGGTGTCCCTCACAGTGGAGCCTGTCCCTGTCCCTTCACACACTGGGCACAGACCCTTCTCCCAAGGATGCCAGCCTGGCTGTAACAACACTGTGGCCGGGCTGTGACACTCCCTGCCAGCTCGGCCAGTCCCAAACTGCTGCACCCATTTGGGATGGGCACCCTCGCTGCTGGGACCCACCAGGCACCGCTGCTCTGGCAAGGGAGGGCACTGCCAACACTCATGGCACCAAAAACTCCTTCCAAGCATCCCTTCTTCATCTCCTAAGGGGACAGACAGGGGCCAGGGAGGAGCTGCTCTCTGTCCTGCCAGCTGGCACCGGGCACTGCAGACCCTCTGGCTGCGTGCGGGGGACACCTCATGCCAGGAGGAGAGGACCTGGCTGATGCAGCTCCTCCGCCGGGCTCTGGAGGGTGGCTGCAGGCTGGGTGCTGCCTCCCTGGCCCCTGCAGCTCCCCGTGCTCTGCCCGTCTGTGTCTGCAGTGCCAGGCAGTCCCCGAGCGCCCCGACGGTGGGGCTGCGTGGCCATACATGGTCGGGAGCACAGGGAGGGCTCGCTGCTGGCACGGGAGAGCAGAGGGGTTTATCAGGCGCCCTGCACGGCACCGATAGCGCCGAGTGCTACAGAGCTGCTGCAGCTGCTGCGCTGGATTAGTGCCGATAAGGAAGGGGCCCTCGGCAGAGCAGGAATTCAGCTCGCTGACGGATGCAGATCCCAGCATGCCGCTATTCAGCCCTTCCAGAGCCTGACCTGATTCCAATGCAACCTCCATCCCAGCCCACCCCAGCTGCCAGCGACGGGGGGAGGCAGCTCGGCTGCCCCAGGCTGGCTCCTCAGAGCACCGAGATCCCCCAGATCCTGCCAGAGCCCCTTCTCCCAGTTGGTACACCACGCTCCCAGGATTGGCAGGCGCAGAGCAGGCTCAGCAGAGCCCACCAGTGCTGTCCCCAGTGCTGCCCTCGGGAGCCATCCCATCACACCCACAGAGGATGCAGCCCCCAGCCCGACCTCGCCAGCACAGGGAGCACATTCCCACAACTTGCCTTATTCATCATAACAAGTAGCATTCCGTGATAATTCCCATCCTTCCCTCCCCTTCCGTGATTTGCCATTCCAAAGGCGATGTGTTTATCCAAACACAGGAGGGTTTCACCCCCCTCTCCTGCAGCTGCCACTGCCATTGTGTAGCGCGGGGCTGCACTGGATTGCTCCCTGTGCCCAGACAAACCCCCTCGTTTGCTGAGACACATCATTCGGGATAATTACCAGGTCTTAGAAACACACACAAAGAACCCACAGCTGGTGACACAGTAACTTCGAGCTGCACATTTCCCCACGTCCTTTATCTCCCGTCCTTTATCTCTTCTCCACTGAGTCTGCCAGCGCAAAATCAGTGTCATTACCCATATGAGGGTGCTGCGTGTGCACAAGAGATGTGATACAGCTCACACTATCACAGCATGAACAGTATTAATTGGCTCTTGGAGAATATTAATGACGCCTTTATTTTTCAAACAAACCATTCATCAGATTTTTACTGTTTATTCTGCCGTTATTTGCCTGCTGTTGGAGCATCCCACTCAGGGAATTTTGCACTATTCCCTGCCCTGAGCCCCTCCACGTGGCGCTGGGCCCTGCTCAGCCACACACGCAGTTTCCAGCCCTCTGCTCAGCTTTTGGCTTCCCGCACGTAGCGCGGCAGAGTCGGCTGTTTGGCCCAGCCAGGCACGCAGCACACATATGTTCTTTGTTTTTCTAACTCGATTCCTAGAATTCACACACTTCCGCACGCTAAAACTTATCTCCGCGCGAGTTAATGCGCCAGGATTGGCAGTGTCCCTGCTCCAAAGGCAAACACAGCACTCTGGAGTGCAAACGAGCCCAGCTCCCCTCCAAGGAAGCATATGCTTTGCGAACAGCCACAGGTTTTTCGGGTTGCTCCAAGCTGGCCCACCCACTTCTTCCTGAAGCTGAAATAAAGTGAGAAGAGCAAACATTGCCGAGGGTTTGCCGCTCTCCCTGCTCCTGCCTTCCCCTGTGCAGGATCCAGCTGCACCTTGGCACAAAGGGGAGGAAAACAGCAGCTGCCTGAGCTCAGCCACTTCCTCACCACCCAAATCTCCCTGTTTTGTGCCCATCGGTGACAGAGAGTTTAGTCACCACCCCGGGCCACGGGGACTGGCAATGCCTGTGATTTGAATGACGACATGGGGTTTCCCTGTTAAAACTGCAAGATCTGGCTAAACACAGAGACAGGCAGAGTGGCACAGGAGCAGGGCAGTGGTGTCCAGAGCTCCCCTTCCCTTTCAGCTCAACTCAATCTGCTGTTTTATGAGGGAAACCAGACTTTTCCCTCTCATCCCTATCCACACAGCGAGAAGGAGGCATCTGGAACTTGGGAGAGGCTCAGGGGGAAGGAAGCAGCGATACAGAGCGAGGGAATACACGGAGTTTGCTGTTTTCTGGGATGACGTGGATGGGAGCGGGCTGATGGAATAACCCAGCGCTGGGGCTGGACCTGCCCCATGATGAGAGGTTGCAGGGGCTCAGTTTCCTCTGCCCAGCACAGCTGGCAGGGCACGAGGCAGGGCTGGGCAGGGCAGAGCAGGCCACCCTCGCCACTCCAGCCCACGCTGTGCCGGGTGTCAGGAGCCACCCTGGGTGATTCACCGCCCTGCCACGCGCACGGCCAACACGCTTCCCTCCGTGCAGGGCACAGCCACAGCTCCTCCTCAGCCTCTTCCTTCTGGATAATCCCTCCTTGCAATTCCCGTGCTGCTGGGTTGGTGTGCGTGCATGGAGGCTGCGTGAGGGGGGACAGGAGCCGGGTAAATCCGGGCGGACAGACCCGATCTCTCCCGCCTGGTTCGGCTCTCTGCGGCACAGCAGATCATGCCAGAGCAAGGCAGGTGAATCTGTAACGCCGTTGGATCTTCAAGTTCCCTCTTTCCTTTTCATTGTTTTGCATAGATCTGCCCTGTCAAGTCTCAGCCATCACAGCGTAATGCCGGGCAGCCTCCGCCTTCCGTCAGGAGTCCTCAGGGCATCTCCTGAAGATCAGACCTAGTTAAAATCTCTAGTTTCTGTGCAAAGCCCCCCAGACCGTGACAGCAGCGCTCCGTTGCCCGGGGCGTTTAGGAGCGTGCATGTGTGAATGGACATTTCCAGCTCTGCATAGATGTGCTCTTCTGCCATTTCACGTCAGCATCAATCTGGCTATTAATGTGCCTGTTGTTGTGCCTCGTGCTTCTAAATGAGAGAGAAGGAGAGATTTCCAGCCCTCGCCATTCCGGTATGGACGGCACTTCCCAAATCCGGTGCTGATTCAGAGGCTGACTGTGTGGAAGACACAAAACTGACTTTACTATGGTCTAATTGTCTTTTATGGGTTTGGGGTGTCTCTAAGCACATGCTGTGCTGCATCCCTCACCAGTACGCCAGCATTCCACTAGCAGGGCTTCTTCCAGCCTCATGGAATTGTCCCTAATCCATCAAGGAGCCTCAGCCAAAGCTGCCTGGCCGTGTCTGGCTTGGCACAGTCCCTGGCCCACCATGACAACACCCCAACAAGCAGAGGCAGGCACAAAGCAGCGAGGACAACCCTCCACTGAGGCAAATCTCCACTGGAAGCACTGCTGAGGTAATGGCTGCCAGGCCAGGGAACCCAGCCCTGGGCTCCGGGAGGCAGTAAACATCACCACCACCTCCAATCAGGAATCTGCTGCTCCCGATCCCTCCTTATTTGCTTAACAGATAACCAAGTGCTATAAACCTCACCAAGCACCTGCCTGGACCGTCCCATCCTCCCACCACACCCAGCCTTCATTTGGCCACCCACTGGCTAAACAAGCCCGGGCTCTGTGTGCTGAGCAGGGCATGGCCGGGCATCAGCACCCGGGAATCACACAGGTGAGACAAAGCAGAGGTTACCTGGCAGATCCTGGTGGCGAGGGAAACGCAGATCACCAGCACACACTGGCTGAGCAGCGTGAGGGAGAAGCTGTTTCAGGCTCCCCTGTGTGCTGGGTACCACAACACCGTCACGCTCAGCAGCACATCAGAGCAGACATTTTCTCCTTTCTCTCCTCTGCTGTCACCATCAGCCACGACCACGAGGCAGACACCAGTCCCCAGCAGCATGGCCGGTGTCCCCCCCAGCACCACCATGCGCTGCACAGAGGGATGGGCAGGTGGCACAGCCCCGGGCAGGGCAGGGCAGGGCAGGGCAGAGCAGGACACCTCGGCTCTGCCAATGCCAGCGGTGCCTTGTCTGTGCTCGGGGCATGACAGCTGCAGAGCTCGGCGGCCTCTTTACACCTTGGAAACACACAAAGAGCCCGAAAGGCAAACACGGGGGAACAGCTGGACACAGAGCTGCTGCCTTGCTGTGCCAGGGAGTTGTCCTCAACACCTGGCAAAGCCATGACTCTCCACCATGTTTTACCTGGATGGGTTCGTTGCAAGCAGGCAGATAAAATTCAAGGTGAGAGTGAGACATTAGGCTGATGGGAGGAAGGCGAGTCTCACACCTTGCAGGGATGGAATATTCTCTAGCAGGTCCCAAGCACGCTCTAACAGGTGGCCTGGCTTGGCAGCCACAGCACTTCATGCTGGTATTTCTCCCTCTGCACGTTCCATCTCACTCCGCCTTGGAACCACGGTCCGGCTGCACACGGTCAGGGATTCTCTGGGCTTGTCTTTGTTTCAAACTGGGAGCAAAACCACCCAGTGGGTCTGAAAATCCCAACGGGACCCAGCAGCACCGTGGAGCACTGCGGGCTTGCCAAAATGGGTGCTTCATCCTGATCCACACACGGCTTTTCCAAGAGGCTGCTCTTTCACGCTGCTTATTCACATCCACACAAACCACCTGTCACTTTCCCTCCCACAGAAATATCCCTGCAAGATCCGAGTTCCACCACATGGACTCCAAAATCCGTCTCTTCGGAAGCATTAATTACACACCCTGAGAGACACGTTCTTCCCTTCCTCCACACGCCTTCCCGGGATAAGGCGCTTGGCTGTTTACGCGCGGTGTTACTACAATATTGAACAACAGGAGCCAGAGCGCTGCCAAGGGCTGCGAGAGGAGGGATCCCCCCGGCTCCCCGGGATCCCCCCCGCTCCCCGGGATCCCCCTGCTCTGCAGAGCCCTGCCAGCCTGGGGAACACTGGGGATGAAACAGGTCTACCCACGGTGGTCTCGGGTGGGGTCCGCCGGGGCATCCTCCCCGGCACGGGAGGGGGGCTGGTAACCAGGCAACGGTGGGATGGGGGGAAACGGCGG
>VXBX01005695.1:786899-842740 GCA_013400415.1 Scytalopus superciliaris
GGCGGGGCGGGGGGCGCGGGCAGCGAAGGGGGGCGCGGCCAGCACGGCCCGGCCCTCGGCGGCTCCCAGATCCCCCCAGAGGAGGGCATGGGGATGGTCAGGGGGGGATGGAGTGTGTCTGCTGTGAGCTGGGAGGGCTGGCTGTTCAGCTTGGAGAGGACTTAGAGCCCCTTCCCGTGCCTAAAGGGGATCCAAGAGAGCTGGAGAGAGACCTGGGACAAGGGTGTGGAGTGATGGTACAAGGGGGAATGGCTTCCCACTGCCAGGGCAGGGTTAGATTACATATTAGGAAGAAATTTTTCCTTGGCACAGGTTGCCCAGGAAGGCTGTGGCTGCCCCATCCATGGAATTGTCAAAGTCCAGGCTGGATGAGGCTTGGAGCAACCTGGTCTAGTGGAAGGTGTCCCTGCCCATGGCAGCAGGGTTGGAATTAGATCAGCTTTTAGATCCCTTCCAACCCAACTCATTCTGTGATTCTACGGTTCTGCAAAAGTCACGGGGTGTGTGGGGTGCATCTCTGAAGGGGAAACACTTACCTGGCTTTGAAACACCCCTTCACACCCTGGAGAGCAGGGGTGGGCTCTGCCCTGTGCCCTGCACCCGCCACGGCGGGAGCAGGGAAAGCAGCGAGCAAGGAACAGACTGCTGGAGCTCCTCTGGGGCCAACAGGAAATACACACGGGTGAACTGGCAAACACGGAGCAGAAGCTTTTGTGTCTTGCTGCCTCCCGAGGGCGGGAAGGCAGAGCTGGGAAGGGGGCTGCCGTGCTGCCAGGCCAGGTGGCCCAGTTCACAGGGCTCCAGTCACGTCACCCAGCCAGATCTCAGGGGCCCCCCAGGGCAGGGTGGGCAGCAGGGGCACTTCCAGCCTGGCCTGGCTCAGTCGTGGTAGCGCCTGGTTTGGTTCCAGGCGCGCTCAGGATCTGCTGCCTGCACTGGCTCCACCAGCATTTAGCAGCTGCAGAAAAACAGACCCTTTGGGTCTTACCCAGAGGTGGTCAGGAACCAGCACACACTTCAGGCAGCCACAGATGCCTGAGAGGAGAAAGGCTGGACAAACGGCTGCTGTGAATGCTCTGTCACAGAGTTTTGTGGCAAGCAACCAGTTTATTCCCCTCAGACAGCTGGGAATGTGGGGAGGAGCAAGACTGGGAGGGAGATACGTGTTTAATATAGGATGTGAAATGGGAACGGGGTGCTGGGGGCACTGCCAGGCAGTAGCCAACTACCAGGAGCTGTGGGCACTGCTCCCTTTCAGGCCAGACTGGCACACCCATGACTGCCTGACTCCTGCTGCTGCCCTGGAGAGCCATTTCTTCTCGAAAAAACACCTCAGCAATGCTGTCACCACTAAGCTGGCTCATCCCATAATAACTCAAATGCATCTTAGATAGAAATCAGGCAGTGACGGCACACAGACTATTCTACAGCCCTTTCCCAGGTTCCAGTAAAGCATAAAGAGAAAAATAAACCAGCACTGGCATTTCAAGGCAATTATTCAAAGGGTCAAGAGATACAGACCAACACTGAGGAGCTGGACAACATCAAGTCTCTTTAATGCATAGGGATAACATGATAAGGCTGTCAGTTACCCTGCAAAGAGGGAAGCTGGGATCAAGCTGTTATAATCGAGTTTTGGGCTTCTCTGACCTTATCTGCCTCTCAGCTGTCATTATCCACAGCACACAGTAAACCATCCAGGTGTGACTGTGCCTTGGGGACTGCAGCAAGCATGGGGGGTCTCTGCAGAGGCCTCAGCACAGATCCCCCACGCAGCAGCAGCCAGGACACAGGGCTGGATGCAGCTGGATATGCTCTGTGCTCTCTGTCCCTTGGTTTGTTGTTTGCAAATTTCCAAGGTGCTGCCCAAAGGGATTAGAATGGAAAAAACTGGCAGTATAGATCTTTTTTTACCTCTACAAACTCAGATAAAATAGAAACCCTTACTGTGAAGGTGGGGAGGGTCTGCTGTGCTGCTCCCATTGGAGAAAAGCAGCTCTGTCAGTCACTGATAGTAAACATCTGCTCCTCAGGCCCTTGCTGCTGGGGAGACTGTACTGAGCTCCAGCATCTTTTCTGGGCAAATTGGGCCAAAAGTAATGTGGAGGCCAGGCAGGAGATGCTGATTTATGGTAACGAAGGGGCTGGGCTGATCTCCTTAGCTATTTGAGTTAACAGGAGCACTGCCAGTAGCTTCAAGAGGGCATGATTTCATCTGAGTGTGTGTCCTTTACCCTGGAGCAGGCATCTTCTCCCTGTGTGCTGGGAGCAGGGATGGAGCCACTTGCTCTCCAGAGCTTTCACTTCCAATTTTAAGGTCCCTCCCTGTAATGCCAAGCTTGCAAACTGCCTGTTGGGTGGCAATGCAGCCCTCAGCCTGCTCAGAGACACAGTAGAACTGAGCAGTGACTAAAGCTGTGTGTAGCCATAAGGCTGTGTGTACCCCAATAACATCATTTTCCATCAGGTCCACGTCGTTCCCAGTGCCCTGAATCCCTCCAGGAGTGAGGATCAAGCAGTGGCTGCACCAAAGCTCCTGCATTCCCCTGTCGAGCAGAACCAGAGCTGGTATTGCACAAGATGAAGTCCAGAGACTCCGTGCCAAGTGATGATGTTACTGACCATGGAAGGGAACCAATCCCAAACTAGAGGAAAAACATTTTTGTGGAGAAACATCATCGCTGAAACCCTATAAACAAATCTGTTTTGACACAGCAGAACAAAGAGCTATAAAAGGAGAGGTCGGGAAAACCACCACTAATGGGCCGTAATTCACGTGGTGCCCGCCAGACTGTATTTTTGTAACTTATATCCCTTGGGGACACTGGCCTATGATTTCCAAAGCATGGAGGGACATGGGAACAGCCCAGCCAGATGTGGGGACATGCTCAGCACCACTTGGCTCGGAAGATGCTCCAGATCAGGATGTATCGAGCAAGAACAGGAGCTTTACAAGAGCCACAAGTGATGGCTGGGGCTGTCCCAGGACACTCCTCAGGGCTGGGCTGACACCCACCACATCTGTGCTCCCCCTGGGTATGGACAGTGCTCCAGGAGTGGAGGCAAAGCAGCATCCAAGGCTCCATCTACACAGCATTTGGGAACAGCATAGACAGCCGTGGAAAACTAATCACTTCTAATATGCTTAGGAACCTTCAGCCCTTGGGAAAACAGCATACTCCCCTGGGCCTGGGAGGAGAAACCACTGGATGGCAGGTCTAGAAGAAATAAATTAAGTTTGTATTAAGGACTGAAAGAGTTTCTCTGCTGTGAGAGACTGTTTCAGAAGAGAACAACCCCTGTGGAGGTGAAATCCACAGCGGAGGAGCAGGTCCCCAACATGTTGAAATGGAGTTACCACTACTGTTCCCAGGAACACAGCTCCAGCAAGATCAGCTCTTAGTGGGTTCCAGTTTTTGTGTTATTCTTTCTCAAAAGATCAGTTTCTCCAGAAACAAATGAGCTGCTGCTCCGTGGGGCACATTATTACTTACCAACAGAAACCCTGAGATTCCAGAGAACCTCTGGACAAACATAATCTGGGGCTGTGACTAAAAACCCATTGAATTCCTGGTTTAACCAGACTGACATAATATGGGGAAGGCACGTGGGGCCCCAATTCTTACTCAAGGTCAGCTGCTTCTGTTTGTGGAAAAATCTGTTGTTGTCACCACTGCATGTGCAGGGTGGTCTCTGTAACATGTCCAGCCTCTGTGTGCAGGGAGCAAGAACCTCCCATTCCTGCCTTGAATTCAGCAGGTTTGCCCAGGTCCTTTTCACATGTTATAAAGTGAAAACATCCCCATGCACACCCTGTTCTTCACGGGCAACTCTTTTATCTGTGGGAGGTTTCTGAGCTGCTGCTCTGAGGAGGGATTTGAGGTCAGGCTGACTCGGTGCTTCTCAAAAGGTAGTGACTCACTTTGTTTCACTTCAGGTCCGGAGCAGCTGCCCAGCACTGCTCCAAATGCACAAATAAAGCAAAGTGAGGATTTCACTCACCCCTCCCTCTCAGCAGGCAGGTGGCAGCCCAAGTCCCAGGGAGAGGCAGGTGCTTTCTGCACACCTAGAGCCAGACTAGACCTGCTATCCCAAACTTCAGACACAAACCACAGCTCTCTGCCTGCCCATAACCTTTCCCATGGGAAGCAGTTAGTGCTGGGAACCCAGACGATGCTCCCAAGAGGTGAGAGATCTAAGACACCCCCTTTCTTCCAGCCATGAGTGGTAACCCAGAGGATGAAGGGCAGGAAGGGCCACTCAAATCTCATGTACCCACAGGAATGGTGACAGCCAGGCAGCAGCTCAGGAATGAATGGGCATTGGGGGGCTTAATTCACTCCCACACCTTCATCTGAGGGCTGCACAGGGGCACACTCTCACCATTTCCTCTCCAGTCCATTCAAAAGAGCCATCTCCAAGTGGAATGCTGGTAAAACGTTTATTAGAAGAGTGCAGGGTGGCCAGGCAATCCAGGACCCTTCTGCAGCTGAACACCTGGCTGGGGAGAGGAGCAGCCAGCCTCTGCTCACCATGGGGCATCTCCCACGGCACCTCGTGTGCCCCCAGCATCCACAAGGACATTGCAGGCACTTGTTTCCTTGAGGGAAATGTGTCCCTGCTCCGGCGTGGCCAAGGAGGTGAGGCTGGCTGTGCCATCCCTGCGTGCCAGGCAGCCGGAGGGGAGGAGGCAGCAATCCAGCACGGCCACTGAGCTCACAGCAGGGAGATCCAGGGCTGGCTCACGCTGGGCACTGCCTGGGAGGCTGGTTGTGCTGCATCACACTCCAGCTTGGCCCTTTGGCTGCTGCTGGCTTCTGTCACACCTCCCACAGCCACCCCGGCAGCGCAGACCTGCCCCACAGTGCTGCCAAATCCTCCCCAGAGCAGGGTGGGCACCGAGGCC
The DNA here is from genome assembly GCA_013400415.1 of Scytalopus superciliaris. NCBI lineage: Eukaryota > Metazoa > Chordata > Aves > Passeriformes > Rhinocryptidae > Scytalopus > Scytalopus superciliaris. Next base: position 791,806 of record VXBX01005695.1, read on the forward strand.
AGCTGCGGTCCTGGAGGGGAGCGCTGGCTCAGACCAGACCCACGGCATGGAAAAATAGACAAACAGGTATTTCTCTCACCGTGGGGAGGACCACCATGTAAAAGGCACTTCACTTCCTAAATCTATCTGCAGACATGAGAGCAGCGGCTGCTCCTCCTGGAGGGTGGAATGGCTGCACCTCAGGGCTCCCCTTCGTGAGGAAGCCGTGAGTGTGTCCTCGGAGGTGTGGGCAGTGTGGACACAACTGCCCCATCCCACACCCCAAGGTGGCACAGCTGGGATCTGGCACGAGGAGTGTTCCCTCAACGTGGGCACCCCGATTCCATTGACAGGCACCGCTCACAGCCCCCGAGGGTGCCACAGTCCTGCCAGGAAGCACTCGTGACACCCCGTCCAGACAGGTCTATTTACAGGAGAAGAACCACAGACACGGGGTGAGGAGGTGCCCCCAGCCAGCATGGCCAGCTGCCAGCATGGGCTGTGTGCCCCTGGGGCTGTCTGGGTGCTGTGCCCAGCTGCCACCAGGTCACCCCCCCCGGCACCAGCCGAGGGCAGAGTCACTTCACAGGTGCCATATTTTCAGAGTTCGGGGGCAGCAACAGGTCCCTGGCTGCACAGACAGTCCAGAGAGAGGTGTGGGATTGGCTGGTAGCATCCTGCCCTGGCAGCAGCCCAGAGCAATGACCTGTGCCAGCTGGAAAGGCACAGCCCAGGCAAGTGTCCATCCTGCTCTTAGTCGTTCTCGCTCTGCAAGGGAGAGAGGGGAGAGCAAGGGTGAGGTGCCAGGGGCTGGGCTGGGGGGGTACAGCCCCTCTCCATGCACCCAGGGCTTTCTGCCCAAGCACAGCCCTGCCACCTCACCTCCATTTTGCTGTATATCCAGCTGAGGAGCTTTGTCACTCGTGTATAAACTCCAGGCTTGTTCTTCTGGCCACATCCTGTTCCCCAGCTCGTCACCCCGGCCACGTACCAGCGGCCACTGTCCTCGCAGACCAGGGGCCCTCCGCTGTCACCCTGGCTCAGAGGGGCACAGCAGTGAGGAGGGGAGACAGGTGCTCCCTCTGTGACGTACCCAAAAGAGGGCAGCCCTCTCCTGGTGTGCCACATGCCCCCAGCTCACCTGACATGCATCTTTCCCTCCCTGCAGGTACCCCGCACACATCATCCGTGGGGTCAGGTAGCCCTCGTACACCTTGTCACTGTTGCAGATCTTGTAGTCGATGAGCTTCACCTCAGCCTCTCGCAGCTTTGGGGACGTGTTATCTGCAAGGCAGGAAGAGCTGTGGGGCAGGGGGGGGCCTCATCCCCACCACCACCCCCGGGCCCCTCCACAGCAGCAAAGGAGGAAGCTGGTGTTTCTCATGGGTCTGATTTCTGCAAAGCCTCACAAGCTTGGAGGGCAATCCCTGAGAGTTAGCCCTGTGGGAACGGTCCTTGAGTGCCACAGCAGAGCTGTGCTCGTGGGCAGGAGATGCCTGTGGAGAGCTAGAATCCTCCCTCACCTTCATTTTCCCTGGTCTTCCCAAAGCCCGTGATGAAGCAGGACCTGCCGGTCTGGAATCGCTGGCCATACATGGGGAGGCAGGCTGGGCGAACCTGGGCTGGAGGGAGACATGATGAAAGCCAGGAGAGGAGGGAGGGATGAGTCACCCTGGAGCAAAATAGCTGCCCGTAGTCAGCAGTCACCAGCCCTGCAGCCACGGAGGAATGTGGGGGGCAGGAAAGGCGACCCTCTCTGCGCACCCCAGCAGGGTCTCGCCAGCAACAGCAATGCTGGTGGCACAGCTGAGCCCATGGCTGCATGTGCCAGCCCCTTCCCAGCCATGGGACAAGCCAGGGAAAGCAAGGTGGCCACAGCAGAGTTGGATGCTCCAGCTGGCAGCAGCCCAGATTATGGCTCCAAGGGGACCCAAGCTGCCTTTCACTCCTGCCCATCCTCAGTCCCTCTGTCCAGGCAAGCTGTGAGGCCTCACCTGAGAGTGTCAGTGGCCTGGAGAGCTTCATGAGAGCGATGTCATAGTCATCGTGGTCATCACTGTAGTTGGAGTTGATGATGACCTGGGAGACAGGAATGCCCTCCATGGGCTGCTTCAGGTCCGACACCCCACCGTACACCTTCCAGTCATCCAGGATCTTCATGCTGTTCCTGGCAGGGTGAGATGGGCAGGAAGGGGTAAGACACGGGGTGTGGGGCTGGGCTGAGTGCCCCAGGGCTGGCAGCAGCACTCACATGAAGAAGCAGTGGGCTGCAGTAAGGACCCACTGCGCATCGATGATGGTGCCGCCGCAGATGTGGATGGGCCCGTACTGCACGCTGACCTGCCACGGCCATTTGTTCACTGAGGTTTCCTTTCCCCCGATGATCCGGCCAGAAATCCTCTGCCCGCAGGCTGGAAGGGAGAGCAGGGCTGAGAGGAGGGCTCGGGGAGGAAGGTGAGTACACAGTGGGGACACACACAACATCCCCATCACCCGCAGGCACCACCCATAGGGACAGTGGGGACCAGGGAATGCAATCTATGTAGTGTTTTATTACCCAGAAAGTGTGCTGGAAAACATCCCATTTGCCTAACTCTGTGCAGAGAAGAGGGGAAAACACCCCCAAGCCCACCCTCGGCCATGTGCCAGCCAGCCCCTTACTTGTGCATCGGAGGGAGACGTACTTTCCCGTGAGACACTGTGAGCTGCAGGAGAGAAAGGGGAGACAGCCTCAGCCCCATTCCTGTGGCACCAGGGCAGGGGCAGGGCAGGAGGTGACGCTGCCTGGTACCTGTTGAGGCTCTGCTGGATGGTCTCTTGCTCGTCAGTCACCGTGAGGCTCTTGCCAGAGACATGCAGGGGGAGGTATTCAGTCTGTGATGCACTGGGAGGGGAGAGAAGAGAGAGTGAGAGACCCCCATGGCCAGGCGCTGCTCTGGTCCCTGCGTTATGCCCAGACCAGCAGTGGACATGACACCTTCCAGCGAAAAAACACCATGCTGGCAGAAAGAGCACAGCAGACGCTGCACCCAGTCAGGGCAGGGGGCCAGAGCAGCACCCAGGGGGCTGGCAGGGCCCCAGTGCCCGAGCAGAGCAACCCCTCTTCAGGAATTACTTCTGAAATCCCAGCTGCCGGCAGGTCTTTTTGGAGAAGGACTCGTTCCAGGCGCTGCTGCACACCGGCAGCCACTGGTTCTCGGTGCTGGAGTAGACGTGGAGCAAGGACTCCTCGGATGTGAAGCGCACTGCGGGACGGAGCAGGAGGGTCAGGGGTGCCCAGCAGCACAGGGCTCCTCCCGCTCCCACTGCCCCAGCTCCCAGTGTCTCACCACAGCCCAGCTCGTCGCTCCGCTGCGAGCAGTCGACGATGCCGTCGCAGCGCACGGCGCCGTCCTTGCAGCTCTCCGCGGGCTCCTTGTACACGATGCCTGTCTGAGACCTCCAGAACATAACTGGAAGCAAGTAAATACCACAGTGAGGCCAGGGCTGGCCATGGGTGAGGGGCTGTGGCCCACCTGCATGGGCATCCAGAGGTATTCCAGGCACAGGTGTGCTCCCAAACACCAGGCATGAGTTGTGTTTGAGCTGAGAGGTAAAAGCTGCTGCACACAGGGCTGGGGGAGGACTGACCACCCTGAGCACCCCTCCCTGTGCTGCCCAGTTGCTGCCAGCCCCTCTCCCTTCACCCCGCAGAAAGATGCATTCTGCCTGCGAGTCCTTCAAGCCCACCAGGTGGGGAATGGCAGCTGGATGTTACCAGGGTTAAAGGGATTCCCCGGTGTCTGTGCCTCTTCCACCTACAGATCACAATTTCTTTGGCAGATCCTGCCCCAGGGGGGGTTACTGTGGGTGCTGCCGGGGGTGTCCTGATTCCCATCAAAGCGAGCCCAGCAGAAAGAAAGCACATTGCAGCCCCAAGCCCTGCAAATACCACTGTCAGCCCAGCCAGCAGATCTCCTTTCCTGGGCTCCTGTCTCTCCAGCAGATGTCAGGAACACTCAGGGAATGGGAAGAGCACACTGCTGCCTCTGGGTCCAGTGGTTTCCCTGTGGCACTTCCCAGCATAGGTATTTCCAGTCCCTGCTGACCCCCAACCCTTCTAAGATTCCCTCCAGGAGCCCCAAGCCATCCCGGGCTGGGCCCTCACTCACACAGCAGGATGAGGGCGATGAGTAGCACGATGAGGACGGAGACACAGAAGATGAGTGCAAGCCTCCGCTGGCTCATGCAGGGAGCTCTGAACATGGAGGATCCTGGCAGCAGGGCAGAGGCAGGGTCAGGGGGAGTAGCTGCCTCCCCAGGGCACCCAGACCCTGCTACCCACTGGCTCCCCAGTGGACCCTCAAGATCTGGAAAAGCAGGGCCATGCATACCCTGCACACACCTGTGGTCATGGTCCTCTTCCCTTGCCCACCACAGCCCTCACACCCCCAGGGAACCACCAGCCTGTGGCCAAGGCTTGTGCCAGCAGCGGGCACAGGCACCCATCTCTGCTTCCCTCCATCCCTCCCCACCCTGGGTGGGACTGGGGCCAGAGCAGGCAGAGACCACTCTGGGCACCATCCTTACGTGTGCTCTCACAGGCCGTGCAGGGGGTCGGGGCCGGGCTGGACTCGGGGTTGCAGGGTTTGAAGCTGATGCCCAGGACGTTCTCTCGAGGCTGTGGAGGTCGGGTGCTGAAGATGCTGCTGACCGTGGAGGCATGGAGGCTGGGAGGGACACTGCCAGGTGATGCAGTGGTCTGGGAACACAGGACACTGTTACTGGAGGAGACTGATGCCCACTGGAGAGTCCCCCCAGCTGCCACCCTGCCAGCTATGAAGGCAAGGGCAGAGCACCACACCGAGCCCCACCAGCTGTGGCTGCTGGTGGCTATTCCTCACAGCACCATGAACCTCCTGAAGAGTCACCACCCTGCTGCCCCTCTGCACCAGAGCCTGAGCTGTATCCTGTGTTTTGGATGGCCCAAAACATCCTTGCCACAGAGCTTTTACCCTTCAGGTGGATGAATTCCCCAGACCCATCGCTGTGATCGGAGCAATCGGCCGAGTATTTGGCATCGGGTCAGTCACGCTGTGGCCCAGTTCCACAGGGCTAGTGCCCCAATTTATGCATCTATCCTTAATTAGCCATTTGAAAAATACAGTGTAATTTCCAGCTGTTATTTAGTAATACTTAATAATCAGTGTTTTCCAAGCCCTGAAACGTCCTGCACCCTGGAATGCTGCTCTGCAGTTGTGTCACTCCTAATCCATGAATTCGCCAAAGAATATGTATCTGTTTCCTTTCCTCAAGATACACTCTCCCAAGTGCTCCATCAGCTACAGAAGCCAGAGCCTCTCATTTTTCCTTCAGAGAGAACCTGTGTACAAATCCCAAAATAAATGCAGCTTCCTCTCCCTTCTATAAAATCTCTGTAGGATGAATGGGGCTTGGAGCAACCTGCTCAAGTGGAAGGTATCCCTGCCCATGGCAGGGTGTTGGAACTGGATGAGTTTTATGTCCCTTCCAACCCAAACCATTATAGGTTTCTATAAGGCTGCTGATGTCCCACAGAAGGGGTACCCAGGAGAAGTGGAGCCATCACTCCCCAGGGATCACTTACCAGCCAGAGGTGGGCTCTAACATCCCTCTGGAAGCCTGTCTCTGATTTTTGGCCCTGCAGCCGCTAGATATCACCTTTCCCCAGGATGAGAAAACATCTTTTTCCCTGTCAAGCCAGCAAGCAGCTCTGGGACAGGCAGAGGATGGAGCAGGAGCAGTGGTGGGAGCCGTCATCGCCCTTCCAGCTGGATTTTTCTCTCCCCTCGTGTTTCCTGCCACACGGGAATCAGGAGGGAGCCCTAATGGGCAGGTCGTGAGGCTGCTCAGGCTCATGCTTTGTAAATACTGTGCCCTTTCTTGCAATGCGGTGGTGTAACTTCCTGGGCATTATCCGTGAGTCACACACCCGGCGTGGCCACGCTCCTGCGCTGGGTCAGCCCGGAGCTGCACACCGGGGACACACACCCCCCCCTCCAGGACTGTGCCCGGGGAGCTCAGCATCCGCAGGGCACAGCACCCCAGGCTCCGGGAGCCTGCCTGGCCACCCTCCCTGGCCATCAGCGGGGTGTGCAGGGCCACCCCCCCGGGGCACTGACCTCCTCCCACCGCCCGCGGGGCCCTTGGCACAGCAGCACGAACATCTGGCCGTGGGGAGCCACCTCCCCACTCGCGTCGAGGTGCGTGAGGAGGAGCAGAGGCACTTTCTGTTTCACAGCATCGCCCCACTCTCACCGCTTCCCCTCCGCGCAGGGAGAACAAGCCTGGATCTGCTCAGCCTGCAGGCTGAGCTTTCCCTACACCCGGATTTTTCAGCAGCCCTGTGGGCAAGCCCAGGACGGCCAAGCTGCAGCCTTGCCTTCTGCCAGAGGTGCTGTGGGGCTGTGTGCTCCGTGGTGCTGGGAGGGCTGGGGAGTGCCCAGCACTGCCCTGCCCCGATGAGCCTGAGCAGTCACACAGATGGGATTCAAGTTCTCACACACCCACATCGTGGAGCGTCCCTGGGTACCCTCAGTGCCCATTATTACACAGCAAACACAGTCAGTGAGAGCCAGAGCTGTGGCAGGTCCTGAACTGCTGATTTGCAGAAACAAAGCAATGTGTGGATGCCAGGAACTCTTCCCAGGGAAAGAATTTCTCCTCTCTATGTCTACATTTTTTTAAATACCCTTTTACAATGGCATTTACACGTCTGATATTTCACATCTCACCCCGCAGCAAGCATAACCCTTTGCTTGTCAGACCAGCATAATTACAATCCTTGAAAGGACAAACCTCTCTATCACACCAGGAAACACAATCCAGCTTTCCCAGAGAGCCAACGATGCTGGGTGCCACAGCACTTCCACCTCCAGTGTGCAAATATATCAAATTAACACTGAAGTACGCTACAGGTCAAACTGCTCTGAACACTCCCCTCAGCAGGAAGCACGGGTCCCTTTACATTCAAGTGAACTTTTAGCTGCTTATTTCCTCAAGAGTTTAAAGTCCAATTAATTTTGTAGGCCTATCAGGGAAGCTAACAAAGTTTTTGCCATGGGCTCCAGATAACCTGCGTACCTATTGTAGGGCCAGAGCAGCAGAGAGAAAATAGCAGCGGTTTTTACGAAGATGTTTCTGTTAAGAAGAGCACATAACCCCCGTGAGTGAGTGACAGCTCCTGCCCACAAAACCTTTACTCATCCTTTGCTGGCTTTTGAGTAAAAGTCAGAGGCAGAGCTGAGCCTGTATCGCACACGCGGCTGTGGTTTGAGGCCTTTCCCTGACGCCCTCTCTGCAAATGTTCCACCAGCCCTGAGTGCAATATGTGTTAAAGGCAGGGGCAGGGAGGGGGAGCACAGGGATGGAGTTCAGACAGCAGTGAGGAGGGGGTTTTGGGGACGCACAGGGACTCCTGGCCAGCTCTGCTCACCTCACGTTGGGGAATGAGTGGACAGTGCCTGTCTGCAACACAAGCCCTTTGCTAAAACACCACCTCAGCCCTTCTCCCTGCTCTGAGGCTCAGAGCAGAGCTGGGCAAAGCACCTCAACCACAGACAGCAGCACTGAGGTGCCCATCCCCTCTGCACCGTGAGCTGCCACGTGCACTGACCTGCAGCTCAGCTCTCTGCTGCAGAGGGAAGGCCCCCAAATCCATGGCAGCAGGGGACAGTCACAAAGGGAAAGGTGATCCGGGGCTGGGCTGGAGGCTCAGGATCCATGGGTGATGGGGAGGGAAGCAGGGAAACCAGCCAGCAGTCACCTGCAGTTTCGGAGTGGGAGGGAGAGTGGAAGTCAGGTAACACCTGGGTGTTGCAACTGGACCCAGGGCCCAGCCATTCCTTGGAGGAGCAGAAGGACACGGCAGCTAACTCAAAATCTGGAGCATCAAGAGGGGAGGGAGGCAGCCTGCCTTAAGCTGGAAGGAGCTGCCTCAGTAGGCCATCATCCCCCCTGGCTGAGCTCAGCTGCCCGCCCTCACCATCACTCCCAGCTGCTCACAGGCTGATGTCCAGGCAGGGAACTGGCTGCTTCACCTGGTTGTGAAGCACTGATTGTGCAGATCAGCGCAGCCAGCACACAATGGAGGCATTGTCCTCACAGGGGACAAAGCCCTCCCCAGTCTGTGAGAGCCCCCAGTGCCACCGTCCTGCTCAAGTGCCACAGCTGAGCGGGGCCTCCCTGCCAGCGGACAGACCCCCAGCCCCAGAACAGGGCAGGGACTGCAAGAAGATGCTGCTGATCCCTTGATGCTGTAAAGGGGCAGCACACAGGGAAGTGAAACCCCAAAGTGGTGCCAGGGCCATTTTGCAAGCACAGGTGACAAGCCATGTCAATTAAGTCAGCCTGATGTGGCCAGGGACAGGTCGCCCTGTGTGAGAGATCCAAAAATGTTCCAGGGGGTGAGTAATGGCTGCTCACCCCATGCCATGGATGGGCAAACAGAGCCATGGAAACACGAAGAGAGTCTCCCGCAGTTGCCGAGTCAAGGGTGGCTCCTGGGACTCCTGACAGCCCATTTAATCCAAGCTGGCCCAGTGGGGATGTCCAGTATTGGGCAATTGTCTCTCTGTGTAGGCACCCCAGTTTCTGCCCTGCTGTCACCAAGATACACTGATGCCCCTTGCTTTGGGGCCACCCAGAGCTGAGACCACACTGGCAGAGCACTGCTGGAGTCAGGCTGCTCCTCAGACCGAGCCAGCATCCAGCACAAGCCCACCCTGCCCCTGGCTGGCACCACCAGGGATGGTGTTACAGCTGGCCCTGCCTCCCCTTGAGCCCCATCCACCCCGTCACCGCCAGCTTTGCACGTTCCGGACGTCGCTGGCACAGCCGGCAGCGCTCTCGGCACGGTAATTACCCCTGGCCTCGCCCGGGCGGGCTGAGCCCGGTGCCCAGCCGGGATGGATGTTTTCCTCATGACAGGATGCTCAGCAAAGTCCCACTTCCTAGGCTGAGCAGGTCCCAGTGAACCCAGCCCAAAAACTGCACGGGGAGCAGGTGAAGGGGAGCAGCAGGGCTGAGACCACCAGTGCGCTGTGGCCAACGTGCTGGTGAAAAGTGCAGCCATGATCGTGCAGGTCCCATGGGTGCCAAAGTGGCATCAGATCCCACTGACAGCAACAACTGGTCCCCCAGGTTCACAACTCCGCTTCAGCATGGTGCTGGGAGCCTCAGTACCTCCTCTGCCAGCACAGGGCTGACACTGCTGGTGACTGCCCTCCTCCCTCCACATGCCCAGGGGTGCCGGAGGCAGCAGCCCCCCAGGCAGCTCATCCTGGCTCCTTCTCCCCACTGGCTGCTGCGAAGACAACACCCCAGGGAGCAGGGAGGAGAGACTGGGCTCTCCAGCAAACCCCAAGGAGAGCAGGTCCATCCAGCCCCGGAGCACCCCCGTACCCCCAGCGGGATCAGAGCCGGGGAGCTGCCCGCACCTTACCGGAGAGGTTTTGCCGTCCATCGGCCGCCGCGGGCTGGGCTGGGCTCAGAGCTCCGGCACAGCCATCCTGCGCAGCGCGGTGCCGAGCAAAGCCAGGTCCCAGGGCCGGGCCAGAGTCTGGAGAGCAGGCTCGTACGTCAGTGCCAGCGCCAGGCGCAGAGGGAAACCAGTCCGACCTGCCGCCCAGCTCCACCGCTGCCTGTTTCCCAACTGCTCCAGGCACAGCGCAAAAAACACCTGCCTCTGTGCTGACTGCTCCAGCTGGGTGCTGAGGGATGCAGGGCAGGGGCAGTGGGAGCCTGGCTGTGGCCAGAGGGATAATAATCTGGGAATAGGTGAGGCCTGACCCCAGGGGACTGCGGCATCCCAAGCCCTGGGGGCTCCTCACTGCTGTCTGGGCTGCCTGCCCACCCAATTCCCCCCATCTTCACTCTGTGCCCACCACACATTCTCCCACACCTCTCCAGTGCAGCCAAAGGCATGCCAGCTGAGGATGGGATAGAAAGGGATGCACAGCCATGCCCAACCCCAGGAAAACCACTGTGGTGTGACCCAGAAGTCAAGAATTCCCTGTTCCTAAGGAAATGAAATGCAGTTTCCCTCTAGTTTCTCTAGAGGCCTTTTCACTCCTTCACTAATGAAGTGATGCTTTTGCCAGTAGCCAGCAGTGGCTTCCTGCCTCCCCTGCAGACACAAGCTGGGGGATGTTTTGCTTTACCAAGAACTCAGGTAGAAACAGATAAAAATATCCAGATTAAAAGAAAAAGGTCCAGCTCCATCATGTGCTTTCTGATATCCAGACCCTGGACCCATTACCTCTCACTACCACACATTTCTCCTGGCATTATTCATAGTGTAAGTCCCTTATTCATCCAGCTCCCCACCCACACCTGCTTAACAGAAGGGCAGGAGACAAACAGGGACATCCAAGCTTGGAGAAGCCCTGCTGCAAAGCCCTTTCATTTCAAGGCTGAAAAGCCTGGGCTAGATCCTGCTGTCCCCCCCTGTTCTGGGAATCCTGTCTTGCAGGGGGGGTTCTGAGCCAGCCCTCACTCCATGGCACACTCCTCTGCTGTTTTTGCAGGCAGGAGTGGGTTTGGGGGGTTTTTGTTTGCCTCTGCAGGTTGTGCCTGCTGGGTGCTGGGGCTGGACAAGCACTGAGCTGCAACCCCAAGCAACCCTGAGCCAGCCATGTCCACAGGAGCTGCCACATCCTCTTCAAAAAGGGCTTTTCAGAAAGCAGCTCCAGGTGACAACTCCAGGAATCATTCACTGCTTGCTGATGTTTCCACAAAGCCACCTACAGAAAGCAAGTGACAGAGAGCAGCGTGTCTGGCTTGACCCCAGCAGCCTGATGGTAAATGTCAGCTAGCATAACAGCTCCCGGGTGAAATCCTCACCTTGCCTGCTGGTAACTGTGAGCCCTGCAGCACCTCCTGCCCTCCTAGCTAGCACAGAGGTGATAATAGCACACACAGCCGGAGCCGGCTCCACCAGCCCAGGAGAGCCCGGCGGCTCCTCCGTGCTCTGCTCCAACCTCCAGGCGCGAGGGAATTGGGAAGGGAAGAGCATCACTCTGCTCGTGTCCTGCGGCGGGCTGTGCAGAGCCAGCCCTCCAGCCCCACACTGAACAGCGCAGCATCACTGCCTGACCCCTCTGTCACCCTGGGCAAACTTCCTGAGGGACACTGGGCAGGGAAACACAGACCCAGGTATTCCTGGCCTGGATTTCTCTGCAGTGTGTGCACCAGGAGATATTTTAAGGCCAGCCACATCACCCACAGGTCACACTGTGCCTGCACCAGCTCCTCCCGTGGCATCTGGCACTGCCCACCAGCCCGAGTCCCACAGGGTGCCTGTTGCCATTCAGCATCCAAGCATTCTGCAGAACTCTCATTTCTCCTCAGCCTGTTTCATTTTCCCTTAAATCCCCAACCCACTTCTCCCAAGCCTCTGAACCGCCTCACCCACAGGACCAGCCCTGCCGTGTCTTTTCCACAAAGCTCCCTCTTTCCTCGTTTTCAGTCCTGTTGCTTTTAATTGTCATTACATAAAACACAAGCTGTGGCTTTGTGTGGGATGGGCTGTGCTTCATCTCAGGACTCCTAAGTTCAGTGGCTGCCAGATCTGACTCAGGAGCTGATAGAAGAGTGACAGGGCAGCTGCTGGTCTGGCAGGGACAGGGAAATAAACCCAGGGCAAGGACGGGATCTGCTGCTGGTGCTCTGGCCAGGCTGCAAGTTCATGGAAGCCCTCAGCCTTCAGCAGGAAGGACAAGTCAGGGAAAAGAGCAGAGATCTCCCACTTGAGGCATTTCAGATTGTTCTTCAAGGAGGGACCTGAAGTCCTGCACCTCTGTGCCCACCAAGCCAGGCCTGACATGTTCTCTGAGTCTGTCCAAAGCACTTTTGGTTTCTCTTACTCTTTTTATCTGTGTCCTTTCCACTAATTTCCCAGTGGGAAATTCCTCTTCTTGTGTCAAATCACTGTTCATCACATGAGGGCCCCAGGAAAACCCTCTGTTGTAATCCCACCTGCCAGAAGGCAAAGCAGAGGACTCACAGCCTTCTGCAGGGTAATTCAGGTCCCAGTGTCAACAGACAGGCAGGACATCACTGTGGGGCCAGACCCCACAGCCACATGAGTCACAGCCATACCTGGGGGGCTACCAGAGCCCCAGGGACAGTGACAGCCCCTCTGCCACACTGGACTTCAGATGTGTGTAGGTGTTCGCAGGACACACAATAGTCCAGAAATTGTCACTCTGTCTTAGAAATGGGAAAAGAAACAGGAGGCCACCCTCACTGCTAACACTCACATTGCTGTTCTTTTAACATCTCATTTCATAACAAAGCAACAAAGGTAGACACATCACGTACTTTTACTTGCCTTTCTCAGCACTGCACTGTTTTGCTCAAAAAAGCCCCCAGAATTCTTCCTTTAAGGCTGCTCTTGGAAATGCCCAGCCTGGGGCTGAGCCATTGCCTGGGGGTGAGTGGGTGGACAGCAAAAAAAAAAAAAAAGAAAAGAAAAAGTGGAAGTAGCTGCACAGTGACTTTCCTCTTGCTCTGTGTCCGCCTCCGAGACGTCACTGAGCCAACCCCCGGGGAAAAACAGGCGCTCGACACCCGGCGGAGCAGAGCTCAGCACCGCGCTCGCCCTGCTGCCACGGAGGATGCTGAGCTGCCATGGGCCCCTCCACCACAGCCCTGGCACTGTGCCTGGCACTGCTCCTCACCTGGCCAGCTGAAGGTGAGTCTCTTGCCTGCACCGCGCTGGTTTTCATCTCCCACGGCTCTGGGTGGGCTGCTCTGCTCCCCTCTGCCCCAGGGATGGGGGAGACAGGCAGGGAGGGGGTTGGACATCATCTCTGGGTGCTCAGCCCTCAGGCTGCTTTGGAGCAGGACACAGCCAGGGCTCCCTGCTTGCCTTTGGTTGCTGGTTGGGAGCCCAAAGGCTCTGTGAGACCCCAGCCTCGCTCATCCCCACTGGTGTGATCACAGGTGAGGTGCCACAGTCACTGCTCAGTGCTGGGCTCGGTGTTTGCTGGCAGACAGTGGCTGCTGAGGAGACCCACACAGGAAGGGTGGCAGATGTTACCGAGCAGGGCTTTGCTGCCAGGTGACAGGACCGAAATCAAGCAGGAGGTGCGAAAAAGTCTGTCTCACCCAGGCAGCAGATGAGCAAAACAGGAAAGCTGAGTCCAAACAGAGCTGCGAGAAAGCTGAGGCTAAAACAGAGCCCCCCACCTCCAATGGCAGGGGATTGAGGGTGAAAATATAGCTGCTTTCTTGGGGCAGAAAACCACCAGGAACTTCCCAGTTGGGCTGAGCTGGGCTGTCCCCAAAAAGAGAGGTAGGGGAAGACAGGGATGAGCAAACACTGAAACTGGGAAAAAGAAATTCAGGGAAATCCTTACGCATTTAGGGTGGTCAGTGGTAAATTCAGGGTGATGCTCCAGGAGGCTGTCCCAAGGGCTCTGCCCAGTTCCTGTGGGCACCAGTGGGGCAGGAGACTGCACAGCCTCACCCAACGCCCACCTTTGCCCCTCAGGTGAGGAGCTGGAGAGACCCCAGAGCGTGCGCTTCGCCGCCGAGATCGCGTGGCACCTGCTGCGGTGGGAGCCGGGACACAACCGCTCCGGGGACATCCGCTACGACGTGGAGTACAAAGTGTGAGTGCAGCGACATGGGGGGATCCCTTCCTGGGATCCGATTCCAACAGCAGGGCAGCCCAGTCCCGGCACTCACCCCCCGTGCTTCTCCCCACAGCTACGGCACGAGCATCCCCTGGACAGCCATCCCAGAATGCACGAGGACCTCGGGGCACTCCTGCGACCTCACCTACTACACCCTGGACCCCGACAGGCGCTACTACGCACGGGTCAGGGCCGTGTCTGGAAACCACACGTCCTCATGGCAAAGGACCAATGTCTTCTCCCTACGAGAAGGTAGGTTGGGGTCTGCAGGCTCTGAGGATGGTGAGGTCAGGGTGCCAAGCTGCTTGGGATGAATGAGAGCACGGGTATTTCCCTCCATACCTTCCCGGAGGGCAGGCAGGCTGTGGGATGGGATGGGACAAAGTGATGCAAACAAGAGACAGCCCTAACGAGCTCTCCCTGCTGACTTGCTTCCAGCCAGCCTGCGCCTGTCGGGTCAGAGCCTCTCCGTGAGGGGCAACACCATCCACGTGCAGCTGCAGCTGCTCTTCCAGGCTGGGAATGTCACTGTGAAGTACGAGGACATACACAAGGACATGAGGCAGTACCAGGTGTACATCAGGAGGATGCAGGACAACGAGACGGTGAGATGCTCTCCCCATCTGTCCTACACGGTGCCGCTCAAGTGGAAAAACATATTATTAAAGCACAGTCTTCCATAAAACTAAACACTGAGCTTTCATAGGTTTCTCTGCCAGTTTTATTGCAGCAGGCTCCCTGACTCTTGGGATTTTGGGTCTAACTGCCATCAGCCATATCGCAACACACCCCAGGGACTTTCCCCAGGGGACAGGGGAGGAGAGGAGGGCGAAAAAGAAGGGGGCCCCAGCCCTTCAACAGCACCTGGGGGCTCTCAGGTACCAGCCTGTGCTCTCCTTGTTGCAGTTTGCAGTGGTGAAGACCACAGCAGAGTTCACCCTGAGAGACCTGTTCTGGGGCACTGAGTACTGCCTGAGCGTGGAGCCCCGCGTGACCAACCGGCCCGTGCCCACCACGCGCACCGACGAGCAGTGTGTCACCACTGGGCACAAACACGGTGAGTGGGGAGCCAGGGAAGAGAGGGGGACTCATGGGATGCAGACCCCCCTCAGCCTCCTGGCCCTGGCAGTGTGGGCGTCCACGCCAGGACAGCTGCTCTGTGCTATGTGCCTTTCTCCCTCACCGGGACATATCCTCTCTTGCAGGGAGTGAAAAGCTTCTCCCAAGCATCCTCAGCTCCTTCTTCATCACACTGTTGATTCTGGGCATCCTGGGGGCTCTTTTGGTGTGCACCTACATCAAGAAACCCATGAGGACACCGTCTGTCCTGGTAAGGCAGGGATGTGCCAGGTCCACGGCACTCTTTGCAGCTGGCGTGGAGGTGGAGGAGGAGGTTTGGGGAACATTGAGAGAGGACAGCAACAAAAGGGACAACACAAAGTTCATTCTCTTCTTTCTCTCCCTCTCAGAAGTCCTTCATGAAGCAGAGCTCTCTGTGGGTAGAGCATGAGCCCCCATCCTTGGGCAGCTTGGACGCAGACTTCATCCAGCATCTGTTTCTGTGCCAGAAGGATCCACAGCTGGACAGCAGTTCTGTTGGCAGCACCAGCATAGTCCAGCTGCCCCTGGAGCAGGGCTGGAGGCCCCCAGTGTGGCCTGAGGACCAGCTGTGCCTGCTGGGGACCGTGGGGAGCAGAGACAACAGCAGCACCAGCACCGACAGTGGCATCTGCCTGCACATCCCCTCCTCCTCTGAACTGAGCTGCTCCACGGGCACGGAGCCCCAGGGCTACAGGAGACAGCTGCCCACTGGTGATGACAGTGGTGTGGGCTTGGACAGTGCCTGCCCTGGTCCCACATGCTCCTCCAGCAGCGGGAACACCAGCCAAGAGGAGCCCGGCCTCTCTCCTGCCACCAGCCAGGAGGACGTGGAGTTCCGTGGGTACCTGCAGCAGTCCAGGGGCACGGTGGAGCCAAGGCAGGACCCAGCCAAGGGGGTGCCCCTCTCGGGCTGTGCAGGGTCCAGGCAGGGCACTGACATTGTGTTGGATGTTGAGTGCTCCGAGCTGGCTGTGTCCAAAGGGTATTTGAAGCAGTCCTCTCCAGAGCATCCATGCAGCCACACACAGGACGTTGCACCATGGGGAACCCCTGCCTTGGACTCTTCCAGCCAGGTTGGACCCTTAGCCCCCACTCTGCTGAGCTGGGGGTCTCCAAGCGCTCCCTTCGTCTCCAAAGCTGGCCCTGAGCTCCTGAAAACTCCCTTTGACCTGAGTATCTTCAACACTGACATCCCGGGGACGCTGCCCCTCACCTCCAGCCTCAGCACTGACTGGCTCACGCTGCCAGTGAACCCCCTGAGCCTGCTCAGTGGGGACAGCAAGGACAGTCGCCTGTGAGCTGTCCCCAGGCTGGGGAGCAAGTGCTGCCAGCCCTGCACACTGATCCAACTACCTCTTCCTCCCACTGCCCATGGGGAGCAGCCACTCAATAAGCTACTACCAATCCCTGAATCTTAACACATCAAACCAAGCAGTGCCAGGATAAGACATGTCCCAGGAGCGCCTGCTCAGCTACTGGTGGGGCTGCTTTCATCCCAGTGCTGCTGTGGACAGCCCCCAGTGTGTCCCTCCACCTGGTCTCTGGTCTACAGCTAACAAGAGGCACGGATTGACTGCTCTGGAGGGGCCACCCCAATCTCCTCGGACCACCAAGCCCAAGGATACACACCAGGATGTTTCCCAAGGATGATCCTGCCCTCCTCAGCAGCCCAGCGTGGGGCACAGCCCTGTGCTTGCACTTCCCCCTTCCCCAGGCCAGCACTGGGCTCCTCCAGATGATGTCCACAGCTCCGATGACACCCTGCAGTGACATCCAGACCTTTCACAACACAGACACTGGAAGCCAAGGGCAGCCTGACATCAGCCATCCTGCTGCTGGGAGCATGGCACTTCCACATTAGCTGACCTCACATGGAGTCAGCAAGGGACTTTCCTGACGCTACAGAGACCCTTTGGCATCCAGTCCCCATGGCAGAGCCCTGGGGCACTGGCTGCCTCTGGCAAGATATGGGATGCACTGGCACAAGCCAGGGTAGCCCTGCCCACACTATGGTCCATGTTCTGCCTCTGTTGTATACAGACATTATTTATTCTATTTAATTTGTAAATACAAAGGATGTGGTGTTATTTATTTGGTCCATTTGTCTGTTCATCCTCTCCTAAGGTCAAGCTGCGCTTTCCGTTTTCAGACACAGGCATTCCCCAGCAGCAAAGGGCAATGATCCTTTGCCTCATGTGGGGAAGAGCATTTCCACATCACAGCTGAAAAAAGGAGAACCAAGCCAGCTCACTGAGAGCTTCTCACACACCTGAGGATGAGGGTGGTTGTCCCAGGACAGTGTTGTGAGAACAACTGGGGTGCACTGAGTGTGCAGTGCATCCCATGGGACAGCACTTGGGGACGTTGCCAGGGAAGGACAGACACATCCTGGGGCAGAGCAGAACAAATCAAACCCAGGGGCTGGGGAAACCAGGAAAGACTGAACATGGCATTTAGTGCCACGGGCTGGTTGACATAACAGTGTTTGGTCATAGATTAGACTTGATAATCTCAGAGATCATTTCCAAACTAATTGATTCTGCGATTCTGTGAACAGTTGCTGTCAGAATGGAAACAGGATGAGATGGAACAACTCACTGTGGGCCACACACTTGACTCCTGCCAGATCACAGGAAATTTTTTCCAAGAGTCACGTACGTTCCAGGAACCTTCACGGTGGGATAGTCCCATTAAAAGTGCTGGTGAAAACCCTTCTCGGGGAGTATGTTTTTCAGGTGAAACCATGAGTCACTGGAGGCAGGAGAAGGAGGTTGATCGCTGCCAGGTTGCCCTTTGTAATGTCTGATGTTGCACTACTCACATGAGAGATCAGTCCCTGCATCCTGTGGGGGCAAGTGTGGAGGGCACTGTGTTCCTCCTCCTGCCCCTCCATCGACCCCATCTCTTCTACCTCTGTGTATTTCAGGGCTTGGAGCTTTGTGCTTTCTTTTCTCTTCTTTTTTCTTTTTTTTTTTTTTTTTTTTAACTTCCTTTGGAAAAAAAAGGCATCAAAACTAAGCATGGCGCTTTTTTTATTATTTATTTTTAGTTTTTCTTTTAAACGCTGCTGACGTCAAGCTCCGCGGCCGGATCCTGCGCCGTGCCGAGCGCTGTCAGTTCCTCAAAGCTCACCACGAAGGGCTCCAGGTGGCAGCACATGGGCCTGAGGAGGTGCCACTGACCCCCCTCCTTGAGCAGGCAGAGCTCTCCTTTTCACCCAAATCCAGGAGTTTGCCAGAAAGCTGCAGGCCACGGGGTTTGGCTTCAGTAGCTGAGAGTTTGGATGGTCACCCCAACTCTCTGGAAATCCCATTCTGTCCTCACTGGTTTCCCTACACACAGCCATGTGGTCTCACGAGTTTCTCTTCATTTTCCTTCTGAGAAAAGCTTGAAAAGAAATGGTCCCAAAGCTCCCCTGTGCCTCACCAGCCCCCACCAGCCCAGCAGGGCCCCTCTCTGTGGCCACAGCAGCTTTCCCACAGCTGCTCTCATACTCTGGCCACTTCCACAGCCACTTGCTCTGCCAAGACTGGAGGCAGTTGGTATGAAAAAAATCAGGAGAAGCCCCACAGGAGCTTTCTGAGGTGTTTGCTTGAACTATTGGTTCAGGGGACAAACTTCCACATTGGTCCAGATATTGGAGTGAAGAGTGGGTCTGAAGCAGATTTCCCATTTCTTCACAGCATTTTCCACAAACGCAGCCACCCAGTTCTGGGGCCCCTGGCTGTCCTCCTTAGCTGGTTCTCTGCACTCCTGGTGCTGTTCACCAACACCCTGGTTCCAGATCTCCTGGGCATGCAGGTGGCTGGTCCTGAGGGCTGGAGGGTCTCTGAGCTATGGGAAAGGTCGCTGTTTTCTCCAGGATGAGTGTTGAGGAAACCTGGGATAAGGCTGCATCCTCTTCCTCTAGTCCAGCAAGGGGAGGCCCTGCCAGTGCCAGCCCCAGGCACCTCCCGTGGTGCCCATGGCCAGGGAAGGTCAGCAAGAGAACTGTGGCTGGGGAGCAGATGGAGGAGCTTCCAGGGAATGGGAATTCTGAATGTCTCTTTGGACACCAGCACCTGTGTTGCCTGCTCCAGGTGCCAGGGGGAGGGAGTCAAACCAGATGGTCTTCCCGAGGTCCCAACTATTCTGTGATTCTGCAAAGACTTTTTTAAAAACAGAAACTGCACTGTTACCATTTCAGTAGAAATCCAGCACATTCAGGGGCTGTTTTTTGCAGAAGTGAAAATGAAGGAATTCCCCCCAGCCCGTTTTGGTTGCTTTTTTGGTCGATGGTGGGCAGGGGGTGAGAGGTAGCAAGAGGAAGCGGTGCAGGAGCACCCGGGCTCCAGACCCAGCCCCCTTTGCTCTTGTCCACATATTCCGTCCCAGGCTGAGAACAGTGGGGAAAGAAATGCAAACCAAAGCCTGTACAGGGGAAATGAAAACCAGAGCCCAGGGAAAGCCCCTGTAGCCCCACAGCCACAGAACTTCTGCTGGAAAAACTCTGGGACTATCCCAGGGAAAGGTGTGATTCCCAAGTGCTACAAGGCAGCAGGGAAGCTTTGGGACACAACACTCTCACGCCCCTGGGGGCCCTGCAGAGGCACCCACAGGTTGTGCTGGAGAGACACACATTGCTGGGGACCCCCACACCCACCACCAGGCAGGGGGGAACAGGGCTGATATCCTACCTGCTCACCAGCCTGGCTCCCACCTCATGGGCCCTGGTTGTGGAAGGGCTCGTAGCCACTGCCCGTGGTGCTCAGAGAGCCACTGATGCTGAATGGGGGTGCCAGCTCCACTGCCACTGGTCCCAGCCCACTGCGGGGAGAGCAGAGACGTCAGCAAGCTGCCCGTCCCCCTCCAGCCCCTACCAGGGTGGGGTCTGTCCCTGTGGAGACCCCCAGAACAGCTGTCCTGAGGAGGCAGTGACACCTCAGCACTGCACAAAGTGAGCAGCCAGCCCACCCCAGGTCCTCCCCACAGCATCACTCACCGCGTGTGGTAGAGGCTGAAGACAAAGTCACCTCCTGGAGAGGTAAGAGGAAGAGGAAGGACAGGGGAATCAGAGGTGTCAGAGCCACGTGGTGCCACAAACCCACCTTTCCTTTGCTGTGAGTCTGTGTGGCAGCACCGGGACAGGCAGGACATCACTGTGCATCCCCCTCCTCACCCCTGTGTATCCCCAGCTTGCCCCAGAGCCCCCCTGCATGTAGGTTTCCCAAGCCCCCCAGGGGCCAGCAAAGGGCAGGTGTGTTCCCCACACCCCAGACCCTGCAGCCCTGCCCTTGGAGCCCTCCCTGCCCTGTCACCACCTGTCCCCTGCTCTGCCCACACTCACGGTGCCTGCACTGGCCTCTCCAGTACCACCGGATGAAGGTGTAGCCAAAAACCACCAGGATCATTAAGGCCAGCCCGATGCCCAGGACTGCCCCGATCACATTGATGGGCTCTTGCCCTGTAAAGCAGAGGGAAAAGGAGCTCTGCAGACAAATACCTCTGGTAGGTTGGGAGTCCTGATCATCCCATGGCAGAGACAGGACAGCTGAGGGCTGGGATATGATCCTCCACCCTGTGCTGTCCCTACAGAGGGGATGGACTGCACACCACCAGGCTGTAGAGTGCTGTGGCACGGAGATTTTTGCTACCCCCAAAGCCCAGTGATGGAGACTTGGTCACACAACCACCACCTCTGCTGTCCCTAGGCAGGACGGTGACTGGGATGGGAGCTGACCACTCTGACGATGCTGTATCCCCACCTGGGGTCCCACTCACACTCTCGTGGGGTGAAGCTCCTTCCCTGGCTGCCTCGGGAGCCACCTATCCCTGCAGCCAGCCCGGCACGGCCGCACAGACCCATTTCTGGGCTGGCAGTTCCCTCTAGAGGATGCGCTTGTCAGGGCGAGCAGCCTCCTCCTGCCAGCGCCGGGCTGGGACGGGACATGGAAGGGGCTGTGTAGGGACATGAATGGGGCTGTGCAGGGATATGGAACGGGCTGTGCAGGACTTCTGCAGGGCTCTGCACCACCCTATCCCTCCCATCCATGCCGCAGGGACTGCCGAAGTCCAGCACCAGCCAGAGCTCCCAGGATTGCCAGGGGGACACCAAGGTGCCCAGCACACTGAGAATCCATTTCTGTGCTGACAGCTCTGGGGGCGGCTGTGCCCAGGAGGGCACAGGGGGTCTGGGCACTGCCCCACAGCACGGGGCACAGGGACGGGTCCTGCGCCGTGCAGCGTGGGGAGTGAGGAGGCAGCGGAAAGGGATGACATCACAGCAGCTAAATTTAGGCAGATGCCAGTGGAGTGAGAACATTTCCCCTGTGGTCACAGTGTTTGCATAGTGAGCAAAGTCCCGGGACATCCTGCAACCCGCAGCTCTTGCTCTACTTGATGGGTTTCAGCCAAGAGCCGGGAGCGGCAGAGCGCCTGTGAACACCCGGGTACCACGGCAGAGGAGCAGGAGCAGCCTGACAGGGCTGAGGGGGTCAGGATACATGGGCAGCCAATGCCACCTCCTTCTGCTGGGGCAGGGGGTGAGCTGGAGCCCCGGGACCCCTGCAGGGGTGAGGTCAGGGAGCTGCTGCAGCCGTGACTCATGTGCAGGAGCTGTGGGGCAGGAGGAACGTGGTGCAACAGCCTCCCTGAATCAGCTGGCTGCCGAAACTGCCCTGTCCCTACGCCTACTGCCAGTGGGAGGATGATGGCTTCATGCCCAGGCCCTGCCCCGTGCTGTGTGTGGGAGGCATCCCTGCCCTGGCACCCTCCGGAGCTGACATCCCCACATCCCAGCAGGATGGCTCCGAGCATCACTGCTGGAGGCAGAGCCACAGCAGCAGGTGAGCCCCAACCCCAGCTCACAGACAGAAGAGGGGAGGAAGATCACCAGAACACTGCCCATGCCATAAAACACCCCATCTCTGCCTCACTGAGGGGAGAAAAAGGCCACCCACTCACCTTTCCGGGGGTCCATCTCCCGGTGCTGTGCCCAGGAGCTGCTCACGGCTGTCCCAGGCTCGAGGCTGCTGCAGCAGAGCCCTGGCACGTCCTGTCCTGCCCGTGCCCTCCTGTGCCGGTGACACAGTTGCCTCACCACCCTCGCTGCAGTGAGGCTGGGCACCAGTCCTCGCCCACTGGTTCAACTGGTTCCCGGAGAGAAAGCAGAGGAGCTCCAGCAGACATGGCAGACAGCACATTCCAGTGCCCAACCCAGCCTTCCCAACCCCTGGGGTGGGCATGATGCCCACCTGTGTGGGCAGGTCTGCTCTCCCACTGATGGAAGAGGCTGTACTAGGAGCCTGAGGGACAAGGACACTCTGTCCACAGGTGTGTCCAGCCCTGGCAAGGTGCTCAAGTGGCCACGTCCTTTGGCAACCACCTCCTGGCAAAGAGGAGCAGCCAGGAGGGTGGCAGGTCCTACACAGAGTCTGGGCTTGGGCATTTGGGGATACCCACAAGGGTTATGGACCCGTGCAGGACCCCAGGGGGACAGGGTGTCCCCCACCAGCTGCCCCCAGTCAGATATCTGCTGAGATAATGCACTTACAGCTGTATGAGATCACCTTCTCCAAGTCCTGAACCACAGGGTCAGGTAGGAATCAGCTCCTGCTCGTGGAAAGAGGGAAAACCACCTCCAGTGGCTGCAGGGAGAAATGACAAACAGGGATAACCGTTAACAGCTGGAAAATGGGTATCCAAGGGCAAAATTCCTTCCTTCTTTGTGCCACCTCGCCAGGCATCCCTACCATACCCCAATGCCAGTGGCACAGGGCAGTCAGGGCAGGAGCCAAGCCCCCTGCAGCCCTTCCCAGTGTGAGCACCTCAATGCCAAGGGCAGGGGTGATGCCTGGGAGCTGCAGGGATGCTGGCTGGGATGCAGACCCAGCAGGATGCAGAAGGGACAATGGGCATTGCAGACCCCCAGGTGCTGGCAGTGCCCAGCTCAGACAGAGAGGATGGGACCACTCCTTGCTGGATGGGAGAGGGCAGGGTTGGGGTGTGTATTTGTGTGGCTCTGGGACACTGATGGCCACACAGAGCCCTGGGCCAGCCCTTCCTGACCCCTGTCTGACCCCAACAGAGTCAGAATGCCCAGAAACCTGTGTCATGCCGGGCTCTGGGTGCAGGAGGCCACGGAAGGGTGACAGGCTGGAAATGCAGCTGCACTCCAGGAAGCAAAGCCCCGAAGGCGCGTGGAGCTGTGACATAACCTCTGCAAACCTCAGCTGCTTCCTCAAAGGCTTCATAACCTCACAGGAAGGGCTGCTTCTGCCGTGCTGCCTCTCTCCCCACGGATGCTCCCCAGCTGCTCTCCCTTCCATGGCAATGGGGCTGGCACTGGGATGCTCTGGGAAGGTTGCCAGGACTCACCATGGCACACCAGGGACCCAAGCTCTGCCCAGCTCCCCACTGCTGCAGCCCCTAAACCAGTTTTCAAGCTGAAATCTCTGACAGCAGCACAGCACCCTCCAGCTGGACCTGCCAGTGCCACTGCCCACTCTCCATCCCACAGTCTCCAGTCACTGTAAGGACCATGGGGATGGGAGCCTTGGGCACAGCCAGCCGAGGTGCCCACACCTCCTGAGGGCGCTGGGTCCTAAATGTGAGTGTGGGGAGGATGTCCCTTACCTGCAGAGCCACAGGATGCCAGGATCGATGGTCAGGCTACCAGAGCAAGCAGGGTCCCTGCTGTGACAGGGATGAGGTGGCACAGCGATGGCACAGCTCCCTGTCTGAGGAGCTGCAGGTCCAGGGCTCTCCACAGCCTCCCACTGGCACAGCACACACAGCTGGCAGCACCAGCTCTCCCAACCCTGTGGAAAGCTGGATTACCAAAGGAGAGGGTAATTAGCTGCTCAGCAAACCCTGCACACACAACACTTCCATCACGAGTGTGCACAAGGGCAGCCCGCAGCCTCCCCGACCCCATCCCACTCCCTGTGCCACCTTCACCCAGCTGGGACCAGCAGCTCCTGCACACCTAAACCCACATCCCATCCTGCCAGGCTAAACCAAGCCTGTCCATCCCAGAGGGACTGATTATTCCTGGATATTTAGCCCAGCTTTGCATCAGACACATGCACGGCTCCACCAGCACCCTCAGCACCTGCCTGCAGGCAGAGCACTTCCCAAAATGGGGCTGGGGGCTGTAAGAGCCCCTCTCCCACACACCCCTGCCAGCCCCAGCTCGTGCAGCACCAACATCCAACCAGGCCAGCTGCTCTGCAAAGAGATGGGGGTTGCAGGAGAAAGGCACACTCCACTTGCAGCCCCAGGATAACCTTCCATGGGCATCCACTTGCTTTCCCTTTAAGTTCCCTCCAGCACTGCCAGGAGCAGCTGCCAGCCGTGACCTGGGGCAGCACAGGGACACACAGACCGAGTGACCCGAAAGCCAGGTAACCTCACACATAAACTCTCCTCCTTTCCTCCTCCACCTACTAAACCCTCTCTTTAAAAACAACCCTGTGCAACGAGGAAGAGACAGACAAAGAGCTGGATGGCTGTGGATCCCCTTATCATCAGGAGGAGCAGGAAAAATCAGTCAGTTCACTTCTGATAAGCTATTTGGTGACAGCAGCTCTGCAGGTGAGTCACCCCCCAGTGGCAGATGCTCAGGAGATTACAGCAGGTGATGGTGCTGCTGATAGACCGGTGTTATATTACAATACAGACTATAATTCCTGTTTCACAACTCCCCTTGTGGGTTTTAAGGAGTGCTGGGGCGGTCCTGCCGCAGTGTGGGCACAGCACGGGTGCAGAGCACAGGCACAGGGGTGCGGGAGCATTGCTGGCCCTGGGTCTTGGACTTTGGGGCACCCACAGCCTACCTGTGCCCTGCACTGGAGGATATTCTGTGATTCTGGGATATTTGCTGGGTTTCTGCAGGCAGAAGGACCGCGTTGGAGCTGGATGAACATGGTGAGTCGCTGACAGCTCTGCCCCCTGCTCCTAGCTTCCCGCACACCCCATGTCCCTCTGCTCTCACAGCTTGGCACTGCCAGGAGCAATTCACTGGTGGTGGGACAGCCCAGGCTCCAAGAGCTGCTGCTCCCTGGCCCTGGCAGCAACCAGGCAGTGTTCTACCTGCATCTCTCAACACCCCACCGTGGCTGGTGGATCTGGCACCTGGGTACCCCCTACCCTCCTGAGCTCTCACTCCTGCTTTTCTCTGGCTTGCCTCAGCCCTCTCCCATCCCAGCATGGGAAGCAGACAAGCAAGGCAGTGTGCCTTGCAGTCTGCATGCCAAGGGGAAGGTGCCCTTCTGGAGTATCTTATTCCCCTTGAGAAGGGACTGATTCTTGGGCACCACCTGGGTGAGAGTCAGGTCCCCCCTGTGGGACTGTGCTCAGCACAGGGGACACACTCGGCTGCCTGCAGTGCCCTTTGCCAGCAAAGCCATGGCCACCAAATCCCAACCTGGCATGCTGTCCCTCCCTAGGAGGGAAAGATGTCCCTAAGAGGGCAGACGGGTACAACCCTGGCACTGCAAAACTCTCCATCAGCAACCCCTCCAGGGTAGGGAACTCTCCCCTGTAACGGCAGCAACAGCTACACACCCTTATGGGTTAAATCCCCGCAGCCAGGGAGCCACCCTTGGAATTCAATCACCCTGAGAAAGTTAGTTTTGTGAGGGAACATCCCTCCTGCTCCTGAGGGAGGGGAGAAGCACAGCTCAGCACACCCTGCAGCCCCCCATTACGGAGGGCAGATGGCGAGGGGTCAGCTGCACCCCTGGCCCACCCATTTGGTGTGGGTGAAGAGGTTCATCAGAACTCCACGGCTGCTGAGCTGGCATTTGCTGGAGCACTTAATGGCCATAGTGACATGAAGTGCTTAGAGAGAACACAGCAAGGGAGCTCAATTAGTTACGGTAGCCTTGGGTTCTCCAGGAAATCATGTGCTTCTACTCTATGCAGAAGTGGGCACAGCTTTTGCCTAGCTTTGGATTTAACCAGTGCAGCTCTTGCTCATATTGTGGGTTTGAGAGGAGTCACAGAGAGGCAGCCCTGGGCAGCTCTGAGGTGTGAATCCCTTTGAAACAGAGTTGGTTTGTGGACTGAAGAAAATGCAAACAAAAAGAAAAGAAAAAAAATCAATTATCTCTTATCCCACCTAAATCTGCCCCAGACCTGCACAGGTATCTCAGAAAGGAGCCTGATACTGGATGACATGACAGGGACACGTACGGGCAGCTTGGGGACAGGCAGGGGCAGCACTGGCACGGCAGTGCCCCTCAGCCTTGGAGGTTGGAGGATCCATCACGGCCTGGGACCGTTCCCACAGGGAACCGTTAGCATCCCATTATCCAGGTCATGCCCAGCCCGGGCCCACGGTGACACGAGAGGTCAGCATGAGGACGGACCGGCCCCACGTGCCCCATGCTGGCTGCACTGGAGGGTGTACGTGCAGCATTACAGAACTCCCAGGGCTCCTGCAGGCACCAGGTGCTGCAGAGATGCAGTTCTGGAAGGGCAGCAGGGATGGGAGTGCAGGACATAGATTCCCCTTCCCACCCTGTCCTCCAGCTCCCAGAAGCTCCCCCAGCTCCCTGCCACCAGGAGACAGGCTTTGCTCCCTGTGGGAGCTGATCAGAGCACATCAAGGTGTGGGGAATTTGGCACAAGCTGCCCACACCCAGCATGGGTGCCAGCTGAGCTCGGCTGTTTGGAGAAAAGCCGCTGGCATTTCCTCAAAGGAGCCAGACATTGGCATGCTGGGGCACAGCCACATGCCCACAGCACCAGGTGGGATCCTCACCTGCAAAGGTCACTTGTTCCCAAAACTGGCAGCCCAAGCCATGGAGCAGGGACATGATGGGGAGGAAACATGTCCTGACTCGGCAAGGGGCAGCGACCCAAGCGAGCAGTACATCACCCAAGCTGCCTTTGTGTGTTAGCCCAGGAATAATGGCTTGGCACTTGCCTGTAAAATCCTGCAGGTAGATTGTGTGTGCATGGCTAAACATGCCCCAGTACAGTGACCCAGGGAGGGAGGGCTTACCTCTTCTCTAACCTGCCCTGGGCTGGAGCACAGCCCCTTTCCCACATACCCAGTCCCACTGCACTGCTCTTCTAAGTCCTCTGTTCTCATCTGAGTTGCCAAACACTATCATCTCCAGCCCTGTGCTGCTTCTGAAGTCCAGAAGTTGGAACAAAGGCTTCCAAACCCTCCTGGGTCTGTGGGTTTAATCTTCCTTACCTCTGTTCATGCAAAAACCTTGCCTTACCTGTCGTGGCAGAGTCCAGAGGCAACAGCAAAATAAAAGAGTTCACTGGGCCTGGTCAGGCATGGAAGGGACCAGTCTCAGCAGAGCAGGAACACACTTCTAATCCACTGCTGTCAATGGCACAGCACAAACACGGCTGCAAAACAGGGCAACAGGCTCCTACAGTGCCCACCTGAACCCTCCCAAAGGGGCTCTGGGCTTTGCCCAGCACCACCCCACTCACCAAGAGCAGGGTCACTGCCTGCTCCGTGCAGCTCACAGAACTGCAGACAGGCAGTTCTCATACAAGAAGCTGTTCCAGGAGGGTAACTTTGAGGAGATCAAGCGGATCAATGCCTGATTCATCCCGGCTCCATCCCTGGCTGCTGCCGGGCTGTGTTTACAAGGTGTCCTAGCAGCAGCACAGCCCGCGCTCCCTCCCTCCCCGCCCTGGGAGCGCTGGCTCCCATGGGCTGGCTCCTCCAGCTCCGTGGCAGCCTGTCGGGGAGCACTCGGGCTGTGCCTCCTGGTGTCTGACCCTACTGGAGATATAACCCCCGTCGTGACATGCCTGCATGCCACAGCCCTGCAGGCGTGTGTATTTTGACTCAGGGTTTCTTGGCACATCAGAAAGTGCCTCTTTCGTAACATCTATGACTTTTTAAGCCTCTGGTGTGTTAATGACAGTAACTCTATAACATCAGCAGCCACTTACTGGAATTGCACAGGTGGTGTCTACAGGAACAACACAACAGGTGACCCCGGGTGAGGGCAGAGCCAAGTGTTGTCACACCAGGACATGCCACCTCCATCCCCAGCAGTTCTAAAGCTGGATGGAGGTTGAGGCAGTTTCCCTGATGCCCTCCCTGGGGTCGTTGGTCACATTAGCTGTGAGCCCACCATAGGCCCAGCTCCCCATGCTGCCGCAGACCCCTCCAGCTGCTCTTTGGCTGCAGTTTCACCTCAGTAACTGGCTGTCCCCTCTGGTTTGCAGGACTCAGCCTCGGAGCGGCTGAACGGCAGAGGTAATACCTGTGGGGGCTGGGGGTGAATGGTGCCAGGCTGAGCCTGGCCATGCAGGGCCATGCTCCTCTGTGTTGCAGGTCCCAGCACGAGACACAAATCCTCGAGGACTCTGGAGTCCTTCAAGAGGGTCGGCATCCTTGTCCTGGCCGTGGTGCTTGCCCTTGCCTGCCTGGTTGCCATCGGATTCCTGGGTACAGCTCCCAACCTCCTCTCCCCCTCATTTTGTATGACTGTGGCTCAGCAAACATGGCTCTGGACCCAGCTGAGCCTGCCCAGCATCCAGAGCTCAGTGCTGAGCCCCCCTTTCCCTCTAGTCAAGGTTTACCTGGACCACCACTACTTGTTCTGCAAACAGCCCCTGAAGCTCGTGTCTCTGCAGCGGGTGTGTGACGGGGAGGTGGACTGTCTGCAGGGCGAGGATGAGGCCAACTGTCCCCAGTGGGTCCCTGAGGGGCCCCCGGCTGGGGGTGAGTGCAGGACACCCCACAGGGGCTCTGGAGAGACTGTGCTGCTGTGGCCACCCCCTGCCTGCTAAAGCCACTCGTGCTGAAGCTGACTTTGTGTCTGCCTCCAGCCCGCGTTTCCAAAGACAGATCCATCCTGCAGGTGCTCAACAGGAACACTGGAGCCTGGTCCTGTGTCTGCCACGACCACTTTGACTTGGTGCTGGCCAAGGCAGCCTGTGAGCAGATGGGCTACAAGAGGTACACGGCTGCTTTCCCCATGTCTCGCTCCACTGCTTTATCTGTGCCTCTCCCATAAAAGCTCTTTTGGAGTGGGGCTCTGATTACCTGTAGAGCACTCAGAGCTTCTGCACTAATGGCTTCAGTCCACCCCCATCACACAGGAGCTGGCTTGGAGCCCTGGCAGCCTCCCATATAAGCAGAGTGCTGTGCCCAGTGTGCCCTGCTCTGTCCCCAACCCACAGGCACCCTGCCCTGCTCCTGTCCCTCACCTATCCCCACCTCCCTGCAGCACTGCCCTCACCAGAGCAGCCCAGGTTTTCCCTGACAACATTACTCACCAGGGCAGGGGTGGGCAGAGGGCTCCTTTATAGCCTGGGACAGCAGCTCTTGGCTGGGGCTGTGGATGCTGCACAGCTGGACTGGATCCCTGAAGTTGCCATGAAGCTTCATGTCATCCACCTGTGTCCCCCTTGTGCCCTGCCCTGAGCTAGCAGCAAGTTTGGCGTGTTGCAGTCAACTACAGCTGGTTAAACCTGAAATTCGGGGGAAACTGCTTGGTATCACCCCTGGATTAAGGGAGATGTTGAGGTAAATTAGGGGTACACTAGGAAGAAGATGTGTTCTGGTGTTTGAGCCCTTCTAGGAGTGCAGACTAAGCCCAACATGGTGTTTTCCAGCTGCAGAAAGTCAGAGACTGAAGCTTGGAGCACAGGTCCCCAGATGTCCCTCAGAGCCACCTGCCCACCCCTCTGCATAGCAGGAGCACTCTCCCTTCCTTCAGTTGCTACTGCCTTTGGTCCTGGGCTGGACAGTCCCCCTCATCCTGCCAGTAGCCCTTCAGGGATGTGGCACTTCCTCCTTTGGCATCCCTGTATCTCTCTCCCAAGGACATCCCTTTTTCCAGTCTCCCAAGGTGCTCAGGCACCAGTGCCTGTCCTCTCCCAGTACCTGTGCCCCACTGGTGGCACACCTGGATGTGTTTGCTGACCTGTGCCCCTCGTGTCTTTCAGCACCCCCACTTTCCAGGGGGTGGAGGTGGGTGCAGGGCATCCCCTGCCCCCCCGCGAGGTCACCCTGAACAACGGGAGCCTCCAGGTGCTGGAGCCAGGCAGGTGAGTGGGGACCGTGTGGGAGCCCTGAGTGGGAGCCTGCAGTGCCTGGCAGCAGATTCAGAGTCTGTCCCTCCCCACCCCCAGTCCAGCCCTTTTCCTCTCTCTTCCAGGAAATGCCTCTCTGGGTTGGTTGTTTCGCTCCTGTGTTCCAGTAAGTACTGTGATGCTGGTTGCACCTTGTGGCTGCCTCATGCTGCTCCGGGTCCTTGCCCCAGGCATGGCCCCGTGGGCTGTGCTGTGGCAGAGGGAACTTGGTTCCAGCCCCAGCCCTCCCTCTTCCCCCTCCCTGCAGCGTTTGCATGAGGAAAGTTGGATTTAATTACTGCAAACCTTGTTAAGCCAGTACAAACCTCCCAGAAATGAAACACCTAAGGGAGGGCCTACTTGGCTGGTCTGGATGGGTTTCCTTTTGCTGATGAAATTACCCTGATTAAACCAATCCTCCTGGTGGGCTGGAGCAGGCAGGGCATGGCTGGACCCCTTCCAGCAAGCCTGGGGACAAGGGGTGGCAATGGTGATGTGGGGGTGAGACACCTCAGGAGGTGCAGGAGACTCCATCCCGACTCACCCTGTCCCTCCTAACGTGTCCCTTTGTCCCCCCATGCCCACAGACTGTGGGCAGAGCATCAGGACACCGCGTGTGCTGGGTGGGAGCCCGGCTGCCATCGAGACCTGGCCCTGGCAGGTCAGTCTGCAGTACAGGAAGGAGCACATCTGTGGGGGCAGCATCATCGACCCTGGCTGGGTCCTGACGGCAGCACACTGCTTCAAGTGAGTGGGCACCTCCCTGGTGTGCCAGGGCTGGGGCAGCTCCTCCAGGCTGAGTCCCGCTGGGTTTAATCCACGTGTTGATTAAATGTCACGTAATTAACACATCTGTGCCCTTTGGTCCAACGCAGCCAACTGATGCTGAGCAGGGGCTCTGCTGCCTGTCCCCATGGAGGGACAAGCAGGGAGCAGTGACAGAGCTGTCTGTGTGCAGGAACAACCCCATCATCCAGAGCTGGCGTGTGAAGGCTGGCTCTGACCTCCTCTCCAGCACTGCCACCTCCGCCGTGGAGAAGGTCTTCCTGGCCGAGGTGACACCCGCGTCCCCCAAGGACAATGACATCGCCCTGGTGAAGCTGCGCTCTCCCCTGCACGTCTCAGGTGAGCCGTGGCACGTCTCTCCTTGGGGCAGGAGGCTCAACTGTACTCTGGTGGCACAGAAAACGATGCCCAGTGTGGCACCGAGCAGGGAGTGCCACGTGAGAGTGGTGCCCCACAGGAGCACAGCAGGGAGTGGGGTGCCTGCCCGGCCCCTGGGAGCCCTGCAGAGACATCTCCCTTCCAGACAGCACCAAACCCATCTGCCTGCCCTATTTCGACGAGGAGCTGGTGCCAGGCACACCCCTGTGGGTGATAGGCTGGGGCTACACGGAGGAGCACGGTGAGCTGGATGGTGTGGGGGTGATGAGGGCAGAGGGCAGAGACCCCAGCACTGCTCGCAGGAGGAGAGGGCTGGTGGGCTCCCTCCTCACCCAGGATCCCTCTGAGCATCCCTGTGTCACACAGGGAAGCTGTCGGAGCGCCTGCAGCAGGCAGAGGTGGAGCTCATAGACAAGCAGAGCTGCAACCTGGCTGCCTACCATGGGGATGTCACCGAGAGGATGCTCTGTGCCGGCCTGCCCCAGGGCGGGGTGGACACCTGCCAGGTGGGGGGCCTGGGGTGGAAAGAGGAGTGGGTGGGTCTGCACCCGCCCATGACACAGCCCCTCTGAGGGGAAAGCTGTCGTGGGAAATGGGTGCTGTGGGCACCAGCACGTGCCAGGCTGGGGGGCTCCTGAGCCCCCCTCAGAGGGTCTGTCCTTCACAGGGGGACAGCGGCGGGCCCCTGCTGTACTCAGGCAGGCACTGGCAGGTGGTGGGCATTGTCAGCTGGGGCCAGGGCTGTGGGACTCCCAGCACGCCCGGCGTCTACACCAGTGTCCGTGCCTACCTCGACTGGATCTACACCGTCCGCAGGGTCAGTCTGTCCTGCTCTATGCACAGGTTTTGGGGGCTGGTGGGGCAGAGGTACCCCCGTTCAGCTGAGCTGTCTCCTTAAGGACACGGCCATTTTCCTCTGGGATTTGGTTGCTCTTTCAAAACTTTCAGTTTCTGCTCTCCCCTTCTCTCCTTGCAGTCGGAGCTCTGAGACCTGCCGGAACAGGTCGCTCCTCTCCCCACGCCTCCCTCCCCATCCCTACACCCTTGCCTGTCTCGGCTCTGGCAGCAGCTGGGACATGGATTTGCAGCCCCAGAAGGTGAGCTGAGCCTCCCCAGCCCTCACTGGCAGCTGTGATTTAGGGTGTCAGAGCCCGGCCAAGGAGGCAAAAGGTGGCTCGGAGCGATGGCCACCGACACCGTGAAGGAATCTGACTGGCTCAAGCTCCCTTCCGGAGAGAGATTAATTTATTGCCCTGTGCTGACCCTGCTGTGGCAGGACGGCTCCTGGGGGGCGAAGCTGCTGTCAGCTCACTCCTGTTATACGGAGAGAAATGATGTTTGTGCTGTAGAGTATCCCCATATCCCCATTAAAGGAAAGGATTTGTTTTTTCACGCAGCCTCGGAATGTTTTGTCCCGCTTGCTCTCAAGGGCTATTTTTACCCAATCCCCTCACAGACCTAAACAGACACCCACAGCAGCGAGTTTCTCTAGTAAACATAAACTTTATTTCATTCAAGGCAAAGCTAACTAAACCTCTACAGTGCAAAGATGTGCTGTAAGTCATCACACAGCCTGTCGCGCACACATCCTGTGTTTACACGCAGGTGTCTCCCACACAGATTTACATACGCTTGCACACATACGTGTCTGTGGCAGCACAACCCCCAGGTGTGCCCCGGAAAGCCTCTGCAGACCCCCCAAAGCCCAAGTGGCAGCAGGGACCCCGCCAGTGCTGGCACAAGCCCCCAAGGGCAGCCCGCTCCCCCGGGGTCCCCGCTCTGCGTGCAGCACCCGTGTGCATATAGAGTTACATTCCAAAAAACTGCTTATGTGGACTTTTTCCATCAAGCCAGAGGAGTAATCCATGCATAGTGCAGCATTGCATATCCGGCGGGAAGTGGAACTGCGTCCATCCGCCGGCTAAAAAAGGCCAACAGGTTAGGACAGCTAAAAATAGTTCTTTAAAAAAACTCCCTCCCTCCCCTCGCTGTCCTCTCCCACGGGAGGGCTCCTCCAAGGACGGGCCGGGGGTTCTCTCAGGGTGACTGGGAGGTCTCACGCCTCCTCCTGGGCGCTCACACGTGGCGATGGCATGTCACACCAGGCACCGGAGTGCCTCCTGCCCCGGGACCTTGGCAAAGCCGTGCAGGGCACCTCACACCTCCTGTGAGGTAGCTCAGACTTACTGTCCCCAGTTGACAGATGGGGGAACTGAAGCGCAGAGAAGTGATGTGCCTGAGGGTCCCACAGACCCTCAGAGAGTGGACCAGCATCCTGACTCCCACTTGCTTGTCTGACCAGCAGCCAAGGGAACCTGCCTGGCATCAGGTGCCTGTACCTATCCCATATCCCGGTACACAGCCCTGATCCAGTGGGTGCCACTGAGCCCAGCCTGGGGTGGTCAGCCTCCTGTGCACCTGGTAAAGGCTCCAAGCTGCCTTCCAAATCACCATCTCCAGAGAAGGCAGCACCCAGCCTTTCCTTGCTTGCCTTGCCCACCAAATCCTCACCTACCTCCCACTCCAGCACCTCTGTCAGGACACAAGCCCCCACAGCCAGGGAAGCCAGGGCTCAGCTGTGATTCCCAAATTTGAGTGGGGATGGGGAGCTGCCTGTCCTGCAACTTCACTGTCAGACACCCACAGACAGGAAAATAGGGAAAAAAATTACATTGTAAAGGACATTGTCAACTTCAGTTGTAGAATCAGCTCATTCACTTCGTGTCTCACATCCTTGGAAAAGGGGCTGGGTTGCCTGAGTCCACTCACAAAGACCCTCTGGCTTTCGGTGGCATCCCTCATCCCAGGACCTCAGAGCACTTCACCGGCGTTAGCCACGGAAGCCTCACAACCACCCCGTGAGGTAGAGCAGTATTATTATCCCCATTTTACAGATGGGGAAACTGAGGCATGGAGAGGCAGAGCAACTTGCCCAAGGTTGCCCAGCGGGCCAGTGGCACAGCCCTGGCCCGGCCCCCCTCGCCAGGGCTCGACTGTGCTCCCTCCCTGCATGGCAGATGGATGCCACAGTTCTCCTTCGGTGAAAGGGTAACGCAATCGGCTGCTTTCCCACTGGAGTCTAATATAAAAATATCCACGTAACGAGTTCAGCCTTGGCACCAGCATCAAAAGCATCACTCCTCTGAGTGCCGAGCTTCAGAAAGAGGGGAGGGGGACAGCACAAGCACAGGGAGGGCTCCCAGGGTGGCTGCCTGGGGAGAAGCCACTGCTGCCCCCAGGGATGGCCCTCCACAGGGGCAAAGCCAGTGTGAAATGTGACATTTCAACCCATCACAGGCCAGTGGTGACGCTGGGACATGGCCAGGCCCAGCCACTGGTCCCCCCACAGCAACTGAGGCACAGCAAGTGGCCTCTCACTGATTTGG
This sequence comes from Scytalopus superciliaris, assembly GCA_013400415.1. Taxonomy (NCBI): domain Eukaryota; kingdom Metazoa; phylum Chordata; class Aves; order Passeriformes; family Rhinocryptidae; genus Scytalopus; species Scytalopus superciliaris. The sequence goes on from VXBX01005695.1 coordinate 826,136, forward strand.
TTCTCAAATGCTTAACAGGGGAGCTGAAGCCAAGCCCCTTCACAAGAGCCCTGTTTCCTCCCATCCTGTGCCGGACCCACGGGAGATGCAGCAGCAGCAGCAGGAGACTCTATCTCTAATGGCCAGCTCTGTGCATCCTTGCTCTGCTCCAGAAACCTTCTGGATGAAGCAGGCAGCTCCCAACCACCCCAGCATCCAGCAAGCCACCCCACGCTCCTCGCAGCCTCCACCCTCCAGGAGCCCTGGGACCCCTGGTCGCTCCCCACCCTGCACCCCCAGGCACAGCACCCGCCTGGCTGCAGACCAGGGCACCCCCAGCCCCCGGGCTCTTCCCTGCCTGCCCGGCACCCTCTTGCCTTCGCTCAGAGCGGAGCAGGCGGCTCCCTCTGCCCCAGCAGCCTCCCAGTCCGAGTGCGTGAGAAGCTCCCAGTCCCCGTGGCAGCCGAAGCCTTCTCCGAGAAGCAGTGCAGGTTGCAGGCACGTGTGTAATAGAAACATGTCTCAAGCGTTGGCAGTTCGGAAAAAAAACAAAAGGGAAAGGCTCGTCCCCTGCCCAGGCTCCCGCTGAGGGGTGGGCTGGGCTCAGGGCACTGCTGCTTCATGCCTTTGGTGGTGCTTTTTGTTCCGCCTTGGAGCCGGCCAGGCCGTTCTCGGTGTTGTCGTTCCCTGATGAGCTCACCAGACATTCCTTCCTGCGGGAGAGCACACGGCCAGCTGACAGCCCCCTGCCCCTCCTGACCCCTCTCAGCACAGCCCCAGCCCTGGATGGCACCCCCACACTCACTTCCCATCCTGGGTCTTCTTGATGATGAACAGGACAACCCTCTTGATGAGCATGAAGAGGATGAGGAGGCCGATGAGCCCCCCTACGACGCCCACGATGATGAGCGTCACAGTGTTGTCTGTCTCCACCACTGCAGGAGAGAAGGTGCTGAGGGGGCTCAGGAGGGGAGCAGAGAGCTCCCAGCTGCACATCCCACCCCAAAAAGCACCTAACCCTTCCACCACTTGCCCTTCAGGGATGCCAACCACCTCCAGGACACCCCAGAACGGTGAGCCAAGATGGGGGGCTAGCATGGGTTGGCACCTCCACCACCCCAGTGCCACTCAGGGGAGCCCTGGCCAGCACTCACTCTTGTGGACCACGGTGAGGAAGATGGTGGCATTGTGCTGGGCGTTCCTCTCCTTGGGGTTCTTGACGTGGCAGGTGTACTTCCCAGCGTCGCTGAACTCCACGTTGCTCAGGACGATGGAGATGTTGTTGTCCTTCTTGGTGGTGGAGCCGACGAATTCGACCCGCGGGTTGCGCGACACGAGGGTGGGCTCCGTGGCCTTGCTCTTTATCTTGCCATGGTAAATCTGCAGGGGTGCAGGGTGGGGGGTCAGCTGGGCTCCCGGCATTCCCACGAGAGAGGGAGGCTGGAGTTCTCCTGACGGTGCCCTGCCTCAGGTCTGCACACACAGTCCCAGTACACCCCATTAAAGCAGGAATGGCCATGGAGAAGGACCTGATGCACATCCCAAGGGGAAGCAGCAGATGAATCTGATTAATCTGACCTGCCCTGCAGTGACAGTACAGACCAGGTAAAATATGGGAGAAACACTGGCAGAGAGAGCCCTTTTGCTGGCCAGAACTGCTCCAAACCAGCCCTCCTGCTAAGGAGTTGAGGAGTGGAATATTCCCAGCAGGAAGCAAATCTGTACAGCAGCTTTAGTGTTACAGAGCAAGTGAAGGAGGAGAAAATTAACCCCATTTTGCCCAAACTGCAGACTTTCACCTGAACAGCCAATTTATGAAAACAAATGAACCCCTGGGCATCAGCAAAACTGGAACAGCTTTGTGCCAAAAGCACAGATGTGCCTGGGGTATTTCAGTCACCCTGTTTGCACAGCTCTGTCCCACCCAGAGTCGGTGACACTCAGAGAGATGGACATCCTGCACAACTGTGAGAACTGCAGTGCTGGTCTGCACTGGGGAACCACAAAAGGACCTGCAAGGAAAGCAGAGGCAAAGCCAGGAGAGCCACCCACCAGTTCTGTCGAGTTGAAATACCATGTGAAGACCAGGTCCTGGAAGCCTATGCAGGTGGTGAAGGTGCAGGGCAGCAGGACATTGGAGTTATTCAGAGCCATCACAGTGTTGGTCTTCCCCACAGACACCTCCAAGGCGAAGGCGATGGCGAAGACGTGCAGACCTGGCAAGGAAGAGGGGAGGAGAGAGTGAGGACATGGGTTTGTCACCCCTTGTCCCCTTTGGCATGGCAGGCTGCCCTGGCAGGAGCAAAAGTGCCTGTCCCCAGCACCAGTGTGGCTCAGTGAAAGAGGGGACCTGCTCCTGAAGGAACTGGGGCTGGCTGGCACCCACGGGGGCAGCGCGGGCTCAAAGGGAACCATAATATCACCACGAGTGAAGCTCACAAATTAAAGCCCTGATTTGCATGTTATCCACAGGCCTTCAGCTAAACCTTAAAGGGGGAGAAAAAAAAGCCAAAGCAAAGCAGAGCTCTGTTCTTCACGCAGGAGCTGGAGCAGTAATTAGTGTCGCTGTCCTGGCCGCCTGCCACCCGCTGTCCCTCTTGTAGCCAGTGCAGCTCCTCACAGCTCTGGGTGACCCTCCAGAGCAGCACCCTCACTCCTGAGAGCCGAGGGCCTCGGATCCCTCTGGAGCTGCCAGATGACCTTCAAACTGCAGAATGCAGCTCTCCTGCTCCTTGCCTCCCTGTGAGCAGGGAGAAAGGCACCAAGGAGCAGGTACGAGCATGGATGCACCTGAAAGCTCCTGGGGTGCCACACGTTGCACCCCTGCACACCAGGCAGTATCCACATGGATTTTCTCTGGGGGCACACAGGTGCTTTGCTCCTGGTCAGAGGAGCAGCCCTGCTCCCCAACCCCACCCCACCATGGCCCCATCCCGCTTGTATGATGTGGCACTGCCAAGATGTGACACAGCCCAGCAAAGCACCATCCTCCCCTTTCCTAGACCTCATCCACCCCTGCAGAGCTTTCCCTGGGTGCTCTGACACCACTGGCAGGGGACACAGCTCTTCCCACAGCTATGAGCTCCTCCAACACCTTAACTCGGACACACCGCCCTCAGCCTGAGATTCACATCTCTCTGCAGCCGCCTCAGCTGCTGATTTATTCTCCCACACATGCCGGTGCTAACAACTCCCCAGGCACGTCGCAGCCGGAGCCAAGCCCGAGAGCCCTGCATCCTGGGCTCCGGGCCCTGCTGCAGTGCTGCATTGCAAGCACTGCAGGGAAGGAGTTATTTAACTTTACACAGAAGCACTCTTTGTTTTGCTCGAGAGGCCACAGCTAACAACAGGGAGTGGTTCCCCACCAGATGGAATCTCCTGCAGCTGCCAGGCTCAAAGACCAGCCCCGAGCTATAGAGGGGACATCACAGGCAGGAGTGTCCCAGGGGAATCATGCTGATACCTGGAGTAGGAGCTGGCAGAGAGATGCCTGGCTCTGCAGGTATGTCTGAGCAGGCAGGGTGCTGCAAGCGGACACTTACTTACAGGAAAGATGATTCCTTGCAGCTTGTAACACTTTTAATCCTGTCTGCCACTGTTAGAACATCATGAACATAATCTGAATTAAATGTGTGGGGTGAATCGAGGCTGACCTTCTTCCTGTTATGCTGTGGTCTCCAGGAAGACAAAATTGATATGTTACCACTAAATAAAGCACAGAGGAAAACACGCTGGGAGATCACTGACTGAACCTGACACACACCAGCTGTCAGCACTACTTTTCCATATGCCCAAAGCTGCTGCACTTTGCACTACCAGAGCCCAAATATTCAGTGCACAGGGCCACCCCCACGGGGGGCTCCAGGCTCCCTGCATGCCTGCAGGCACCAGCATTCCCTAAGAGACAGCCACAGGGAATTGGGGAGCAGCCACTCCTCCTGCTGCCAGAGCCTTGGCTGCCTGCTCTTTTGCTCAGCCCCCTGGTGAGGGGTCCCAGAGTCACTGAGCAACGTGCTCACCCAGGACCACCGTCTGTGGGGAAGCTGCTCTGTAAAAACTTTCACTGCCCACAACAGCCAGCATGACCTCCAGGCACGAGCAGCAAGCCATGGCTGGCAGGCTGGCCAGGCTCCTCTCCAGCAGGGCTCAAGGGAAGAATTCCCAGGATGGCTGAAACCCAGGGACGATGTGCTCTGGGACAGGACACATGGCCCTCACCCTTCTTTGTGTGCACCAATGGAAGAGGCCGTGCCTCAGCTCCGTGGTGCAGCCAGGAGCTCGCTGCCACTCCCTGGGGAGCAGGGCATTCCCGAAATGCTCACACACAGATATCTGCTCAGCATCCCTCTTCCCACCTCCCTCTCCAGCTCCCAGCCCACCTGAGCGAGCTGTGGGATGAGGTTCACACCTCCACGACCTAGACCTCAGGCTCCAAGTGGTTTCCAGCATCTCCAAGTCTCTCCTACCACCCCACTGCCAGCCCCATGCTGCAAGCAGCTTGCTCTGCACCTGCCTGAGAAGGCACCTTCAGCCAGGTGATGGCACCTAAATCCTGCAGGGAGTCAGGTACTTACATGCCTTTTTGCGTCTCCAGCTCCCTTAAACTTAAGAACTATGCCCTCTAAAACGCCTCCCAAGGGAGTTTCCCGGTAGCAAGCGCTGCACATCGAGCCCTCGGTTCCAGGCTGACACGAGGATTGACCCACGGGAGCAGGAGTGCAGCGGGTGCGTGAGGCTGATGCAAGTGGCTGGAACCAGCCCCAGGTGAGCAAGTGGGGAGGGGACGGCTGCGAGCACCTCCCTGCAGCCTGTGGCGGGGGAATCTCGGGCATCCCCGGGCACAGGGCTGGGCATCATGCTCCAAGCAGCGGCCCCTGCAGCGCGGGGGTCGGTCCCCGCGCCGGGGACAAGCGCATGCGAATGGGCTGTTGTACAAAATGAACTGTAAGACAATGACCTGTCGGCGGGCGTGCTGGCGCTGAAGCAGTGCACGGCCTCCCCACGGCCATCCCCCGGTCACGGGCGGGCAGCGCAGGAGCGGGGCAAAGCGGGGTGCAGCCGCAGTGCTCGCAGGAGAAGCGCCGGCCACGGGAGCGCTGGTGCGGGCAGGGCAGGGGCCGGAGCCGGGACTTCGGAGCTCGGGCTCGGCTGCGAAGTCACCTTGGCCAAGTGACTTATCCCCGGACCGTCCGTCTGCAGAGCGGAGAGCGGCGTTAGCGCCCGCGGGCGGGCGGCATCCCCGGGCGCGGCGGGCNGCGCCCGGCTCTGGTCGGCCCCGCGGAGGGCGAGCGGCGCCGGGCGGGGCCGCGCCGGGCGGGGCCGCGCCGAGCATTCCTCCGCCCTCCTCCGCATCCCCCCGCGCATCATCCCCCCGCACTCCCCGGGCTTCGGGGAGCGCTCCCTGGAGCAGGGCAGTGACGGTCTGCCCCGTGCTCGGCAATGATGAAGCCGCGACCCCCCCGAGTCCTGGGGCTAGGTTTGGGCCCCTCGCAAGAAGGACACGGAGGTGCTGGAGCGTGTCCAGAGAAGGGTCTGCGGCACAAGTCTGATGGGGAGCGGCTGTGGGAGCTGGGGGGGGCTCAGCCTGGAGAAAAGGAGGCTTGGGGGGGACCTTCTCGCAACTCCCTGACAGGAAGGTGGAGCCAGGTGGGAGTCGGGCTCTGCTCTCAGGGGAACAAGGGACAGGATGGGAGGAAATGGCTTCAAGTTGCTCTAGGGGAGGTTTGGGTTGGATATTAGGGAAAATTTCTTCACAGGGTTGTCCAGCACTGGCTCAGATTGCTCAAGGCAGTGTTGGAGTCACCAACCCTGTAAGAGTTCAAAAAGCATGTGGATGTTGCGCTTGGGAACGTGGTTTAGTGGTGGCCTTGGCAGTGTTGGGTTAACAGTTGGATGCGATGGTCTTAGAGGGTTTTTTCAACCTTAACAATTCTATGATGGCCTGGGAATGCTGGGCTGGTGCTGTCCTGGGCCACCTTTGGAAAGGGCCGAAGTGCCACCAAGGCCGGTGGCTTCCCTGCTGCTGCCAGGAGGACAAGAAAATGGGACAGCCTCAGCTGTCACTGGGGCATCTCAGCAGTGACACCCCATGTGTGTCTGCCCTCTGGCCCCAAGGCACCTCCCAGCCCCAAGGCAGACAGCAGACACAGGTGGGGATGGAGATCCAGACAGAGGTGGACAGAGGGACCCACCCGGCCCCAAAGGGAACTTACTGTTCTCTCCATGAGCTTGTTCCAGAGCAATTGGCTGCACACAAGTTCATGTCTCAGCAACCTTTTCCTCGCAGCCACGTGTCAGGCCAAGGGGACTCTGCAGCGCAGAGGCATTTTGGTGGAAAAAAGAATGTGAGGCTGCAGCTGTTTGGAACTGGACTGTATTAACAGTAAATGAATCAACAACAGCATTGCCTTCAGCAATGGGTCCTGGCAATTTAGAATGAGAGCGAATATGTCCCATGAATATAGTGTGATTTCAATTGTTAAGCTCAAGTTGTACTTCTATCAAAAGCTCAAACAGCTGCTTATTACCTATTTCTTTACCAAGAGGCAGTCTCGGAACTGACCGTACTACATACTCAGAGTCATGGATTTTGTTGAGAGGAGTGTGAGGAAACTGGCACAGACCACGAAGAACTGCAGAAAGTTCAACAACTTGTGTGGAGTCCAAAATAATATGAACAATAGACTGACACTCATTGTTGTCAAACCACACAACAGCAGCTTTGCCTGTGCAACCAGAACCATCAACAAAAGTAGTTCGGGCATCTGTGATGGGAGAGTGTGAAATGATGTTTTTCTGAGACCAAAATCTGCTAAAGCTTTAGTTTGTGTTTCGGGGTGCCAAAACGCACCTCTCCAACAAAATCAGCCAGGGCGATTTGAAACGAAACAGATTGTGAATAAAGAAACTGGAAGTCTGTGGTAGAAACAGTACAGAGGGGTCAGGTCCAGTTAAGGGCTGAGTTCGGTGCCTGCCAAGCATATGCAAAAGTCAAAGATAACGAGCTCCAGCTCATTAGCATGTGAAACAAAGCTGTGCTGAGGGGCCGTACACAGCAGAAAAAGGAACAACACAGCCTCTCCCAACACCAGAACACAACAACAAAAAACTGGGAATGCAAAACAAAAAATCCACGTCTTCCATGGCTTTTCCCGAATATTGTTGCATAGCTGTTTTTGCCAATTTTAGTCGAATAGAGGTCGACTATTAAACTCTTGTTCGCATTCCAGGACCGGGGGAGTAGTTGGCTTTGGTTTGGGGTCACTGAAGAAAGGGTTCATTTCTGAGAAAGCGTTTAAAGGAGTTAAAGGGGAACAAAAATCCAGTTGTTTTTCTGGAATGATCAGAGCAGGACCATGAGGATCATCTGGTTCTATATTCCCCAGACTACTAAATTCAGGGTTATCAGAAGCAGTAACCATTTCTTGATAGTCAGCAGTCCACACTAGCAGACAAAATTAGGCGTAAAAGAGATTTCCAATCAGCCAGAGTCATAATGTACGATTCTCCGACAGCTGATATCAAACCCATTGTATATGATGATTGCAGTCCATACGCTTTCATTGACTTATGTAATTCTTTTACAACTTCATAAGGAAGTTCACCCTGCCTTCGTATCCAGCGTGCTACAACCTGTCCCCTTCAGGGCACGTTGAGTCTCCTCATCTCCTCTCCATCCCCCTTTGCAGCTCACTCTCCTGCCCACCTGACCAGCAGCATGAAGCAGGAGGGAAGAGGGAAAGCAGGAGCCTTTGCAGGGCGCAGGGACATCCCAGGGGAGCCTGAGAGGATGCCAGCAGTGCCTGTGGGTTGAGGCATTAGGGCTGCAGAGCTGGCAACAGAGACAGGAAAAGTACAGGCGGAGCGGGCTGGGCAGCGCTGGCAGCCGGCGCTGCAGGAGCGGCGTGCACGGTACTGCTGATGCAGCAGAAGGTGCCTTGGCTGTGATGGAAACAGAGAGGTGATGGATACAGAGAGGTGAGCGGAGCTGCAGGCACCGGTGACCAGGCAGGCGCTGTGCCAAGGCAGGAGGAGGAGCACTGCGTTTGCTGGAGCATCACTAACTGTGAGAGGGGAGGCAGAGAGGTCTGAGGGGGTGGAGGGACGCTTGTCATCCCTGCAAACGATGCCTGTCACTTCCCTGCAGGATGGCTGCTGGGCCAGAGTCACAGGTGAAGAGGAGTCTGAGGCTGGAATCTCCAGCATCCAGTGAGCAGGACCATAGAGACCTACAGCACTGGGGACCTGGAATAGTAACACTCTTACGGTGGTGCAGGGAAAGACCATTAGGTGTGGAGAGTCCCCTCCTGCGATGCTCAGGTGTCTGCCAAGTTTGCTTCCAAAACGATGGGCCAATCTGGAATGCGTTTGGCCAAGCTGTCATTTAGGATTCCCACCGGCAGAGCCCCAAATCCTTTTGGAGGCAGGAAGGCTGGAAGTAGCAGCACCACCTGGCTGCAAGGGTTGGCCAGTGAATACGAAAGAGCTGTGAACACTGACACAGCCTGGGGTGTGCTGGGCAGGTGTGTACCCAGCTCATTCCGTGCTGACACGTTGCTGCAGCCACATCTCCCTGCTGAGCATCTCTGCAGAGGCAGCAGCCCCACTGCCCGCTCCCCCACACGCCTGGGGCCGGCTGTGCTCGCACGGCCCAGGGCTCACAGTGGGATGCTGGCTGTCACCAGAGCCTGATGGAGCTGTCACACTTGGCAGTTCCAGCCGGTCTCCCCGGCCGACTGATCTCATGAGACATCTGCCACTGCCGCGGGCCGGGGAAGGCTCTGCTCTCTGCTCCCAGCCCCGGCGAGCAGTGTGTGCCATGGCCGGGAAGGGCACTCGCAGCAGCTGGCCCCGGGCTTTTGGCACTATGCTGATGTCCACCATGGGATTTGGGATTCCTGCGGCTCAGCGGAAACTTGTTCTGCTGAGTCCAGCACCAGGATGCTGTGTTTGGTTTCAGGGGAAGGTGAGCACCCTCTGCTCGAACGCTGTCACCTCCCTGGGGGACAGGAAGAAGGGCTCTGGGGTGCTGCCAGCTGGCTCACAGCCTGTGGGAGGGGGTCACACTGGCTGTCTGTGCACCTTCACTCCTTCTCACCTTCCACTGGTGGAGCTGGGAGGGTTAAAATGCCAGGCTGCTGCTCGCCGAGGAGGGCTCCTGCCTCCCTCCACGTGGGTACCGACCAGGTAGGGCTGAGCAGAGCAGTTGGGCTGCAGCCTCCCAGCTCAATGCAGCAGGCGCAGTGCTGGCCCCGGCTGCCCTGGAGCATCCTGCCAGGGGCTGCCCCAGGAGGACAGTCCCAGCCCCCTCCCAAACCTCCCCGAGCCAGAGGATGCTGAGCTTCCAAACCTGGAGCAGACAGAGTCCTCCTGCCGATGGAGGAGGAGGAGGTGGCAACGCTGGAACAGAGCTTCCCATCAGCACCTTATATTTACTGCAAGGTCCTCTGGCTGTGACCTTTAAAAGACAAGGTGGCCTGGCAGCCTGGGAGCTGGCAGTGGGCAGGAGGCACCCGCAGGGATCGGACTCTGCAGGACTGTCCTGGCTGGGATGGACACGCCGGGCTGGGAGCTGAGAGGTTCTGGGCACACCGACTGCGGGTGAGTACCTGGATGCCTTTGTCATTCCAGCTCTCTCCTGCCTGCAGCTCTCCCTCGGAACAACGCTTTCCCCTCTCCCTGCATCCTTCCCCCTGCCAGCGCTGTGCTGCCCGCTGCCTCCTCGCCCCTGCCAGCAGAGCCGGCTGCCCTCCAGAGCTGCACAGGTTCCTCACCCCCTTTCACGGGGCCTTTAAACAAGCAGGGAAAGAGCAGCAGTGTCCCCTGGCAGCCACTGCAGAGGCATCTGCAAAAAGCACTGAGGTAACCCTCCTGTGTCCCAGGAGAAAGTTTCTTCTGACCTGACACAGCCTGAGGCCACCTCCACTGAGCTCTCCCCATTCCATCTCTTCAGAGGTGCCCTTCACACCCCTCAGCGCTCAGGAGCTCACTGCCCCAGGCTGTCCCCTTTCCAGGTCCCCTTCTCCCAGCCCCAGGAGCAGGGCAGCATCCCAGGAGAGCAGCTCTGGGCCCCCCTGAGGCTCCCCAGCAGTCCCCTGTGACTCTCTGCACAGCACCGGATTGAATTCCCTGTCACCTCCTGACCCTTCTCTTGCTCTTTGACACCTGTAATCCCACCTGGTCCCAGGAAATTTTAGTGGTCTGTAAAAGGGATTGTCACTGGTTCCTGAGAAGCAGTAGGGTGTTGCAGTCACTGCCCTTGGTCCCCTGTGGTGATGACAACTCACCCTTGTCGTGTCTCATGGGGTCTCCATCCCTGCCTTCCTCATGAGCTTTTTGCCAGCAACATTCCAAGAGGTGTCCTGAAAGTGCCAAGCTGTGGATCCCCCATCCCCTTTGCCTGTGGCTGTGTTCACCCCTCCATGGGGCTGAGCCCCCAGAGCCGGGTGGGGCAATAACCCCGTGCCATCCTCCAGAGAGCTGCTCCTCACTGCACAGAGTTGTTCCCTGCCACGGGCCAGGTATCAATTGACTGCACCCCCCAGCACTGCAGGACTGTGTCAGCAGGACAGTGGAGGTGATTTGGGTGCCCTTCCTAAGGGAGGGAGAGGTGCCGTGGGGAGGTGGAAGTTTTCCGCAGTGCCAACCCCACAGCTGGGCACAGGGCAAGGTGTTCAGGGCGCAGTGCCTGGGCAGGCAGGGACATGGGAAGAGCTCATCCCCACCCAGCTGCTGGGAGCAGTGGTGGGCTGCTGAGGGGGTCAGGCAGGGCAGGAATGCAGCGCTGGCCTGGGAAAGAGGTGGTCGCAGGCGTGTATGGGCAGGTGCCAGACCCTGCTTATGTGTGGAATTGGGATGCACTGGGGTTTAGCAGCCCTGGTAGAAGGGCAGTGGGGAGAGGCATGACAGAGGGTGGCTGTCAGAGCTCCCCTCGTGTCTCCACAGTGGGTAAATTGATGGATGTGCCTATTAACTGGGCTGCTCTGGAGCATCCACACGGCACTGCTGGATTGCTGAGTGGGAGAGCAGCCCAGTTGCGGGTGTCCATCACCCAGTACATGCCCTGGGCTCTGCCTGAGCCTGATGAGCCTTACGTGCCATGCCCAGAGCAGCCAGCAATCCCAGCTCTCTGCAGAGCAGGGCTGGGGAAGCTGGCAGGGCACAGGTCCCTGGGGCAGAGCTGGAGTCCTCACAGTGGGTGCTGAGCACCTCTGAAATCTCAGTGTGGGAAGGTTGGGGCAGCACTGGCCACTCTCCCACACCCAGCAGTGCCCCTCCTGCCCCTGGCTCTGTGGCAGCTCCCTGGGCTCCTTCAGCACCCAAAGCACCACAGCAGGACCAAGCTCCACACAGGAGCTTGCTTATCCCCCCGGGCTGGTGCGCAGGCAGAGCAGATGAGGGACCTGCCCTGCCTCTCCAGGCAGCAGCACAAAAGCATCGAGCACAAAGTTTGTGTTTTGTTGTTCTTTTGTTTGTTTGACTGTACAAAGAGCAATAAAAACATCCTACACTCAGCAGAGCATTTGGCAAGAGAAGCCCATCAGAAGGCGCAAACCCAAGGCCACATCACGACCCATACCAGCCCCTCCTGTGTGTATAGATATATATTTGTAGACTCTCTCTGTTGTGTACAGCTATGTACATACAGATGCATTGGCAAGTTGCAATCCAAAGGATATAGTGCACGAAAGAAATGAAAGGCAGATGCAAGGCTGGTCATGTGCAACACTCAGAGGCCTCTGGCCGCCGAGGTGCTGGCCCAGTCCCACGTGGAGCCAGGGGCAGCCCGGCTCTGAGCAGAAGGCGGTGCGGGAACACCGCTGGCACTGTGCGGGGGAGCCACAGGCGTGGGGTGTGGGGGGACAGGCAGCTCAGCCCAGCCCTCCTGGGACAGGGGGAGCGACATGTGGGACACATTCCTGCTGCAGATGGGAAGGGGGGCGGCGTGGGAGCCCAGCGAGGTGGAGCGGGATGGAGAGGGCACGTGGGGCTGGGGTGGAAAGCGATGGGGCAGAGCAGGGAGGGCACGGATGTCCCTTCATCCCCAGGGCCTGACAGGGTGGCACTGTTGGGATGGCACCCACCCAGGGACACAGCAAATGTCTCCCTTCTTCCCTGGCAGTGCTGCTCATGGGTGACATGATCCCTGGCACTTGGCCCTGGGCAGTGTCCCCTGTGGCTCCGTGCACTCTCCTCTCCTGCCCCACACCCCACCTGCCATGAGAGAAGAAAAGCCCAGGCATGGTGCTGCAGGGGGACTGCCCTGGGACACTTCCCTGCCTGACCCTGGCGTGCTCCAGCCCCCACAGCTCACCTACCAGGTGAGACAGGTGGCACTGGGCATGGGGTCAGTGGCTGGGCACGCTGGCAGTGCATTGCCATGGCAGTTATGGGTTGTGCAGTGCTCTGCAGGGAGGCTGGAGGAGGCTTTCTCAGCATGACAGGGCTGCTCAAGGGTGACAGAGATGTCCTAACTCAGGGCCTGTTGTTGTGCCCAGTCCTTCCCAGCAAGTGCCCAAAACCTCCTCTTCCTCCCAGCAGCTCTTCGACCCGAGCAGCCTCACCCTGCCACTCCCCACCACCTCAGTTTGACACATCAAAAGAACATTTTCCATTACTATTGCCCTTGCCAAGAAGGAAACAACCACAAAAAAAAGCCAGCCCAGTGCCTTTGACTGAAATGCTCAGACCCAAAAATAGCCCAGGAGGCAGAAGGGTACATTCCTTGCAGACCAGGAGCCATTAGTGGTTCCAAAACACAGCAAAGCTCCAGGACACTGTGTGGGCTAATGGTCATTACCTGGCCCTCGGCTTCTGAGCAGCCTGGGACAGTCCCTGAGGAGCACGAGCTTTCTGTCTCAGCACCCCCAGCACTTGCAAGGAGCAGACTGGCAGCTATCCGAGATCCCTTGGGATGGGAACACCAGTGCCTGTGCCCCAGGCAGAGCAGGAGCACCTCGGGGATGAGCCATGGCTCTGAGGGCAGAGGGTTGCTGGCCCCTGCTCATGTTTTCTACTGGGACAGAGTGCAGACAACTGGGCACAGGGCTGCCCAGACCCCTCTCCCCCTCCTAGCACTCCCTGCTCCAGTCCCTCCGTGTGTGGGGACTGCACTGGTCCCCTCTCTCCCACACCAGCCTGTCCCCAGCACCTCCTCACAACTCTGGCACTCAGAGCAGGGGACAGGCTGGTCCCAGCTCAGCCTCAGGGCAGCCTTGATGTGCTTCAGCCCTCCTCCCCGGCCCTGCCCACCAGGGCCAGGCTCCAGGGACCTTCTCTCCGTGCCCTGCTCCAGGCTGGGTTGGGTATTTGGATGGAAGGAGGGATGCTCTGGGGAGACAGAAATCCTTGCTCTGGGAAGCACATCGAGGGGGTCACGCTGTACAGGGGTGAAGAGGGAGGGGCGGGCAGGGGGGCATTACTTGGTGCCCTCATCCGGGTTGCCTTCACCGTCTGTCTTCCCTTCCTCCTCCGTCTTCTGGTCGTCCGTGTTCAGCCTCTGCTGCTTTTTCCGGCGCACACATTTCACCACCATCAGCACCAGGATCACCACGGCCAAGAAGCCGCCCACAGAGGCGCCCACGATGACAGCCACTGTCGAGTCGTGCTTTGGGGGCTCTGTGGAGACAGGGCACGGGCTCAGGGCACAGAGCCAGCCACTGGGGACAACTGGCAACGGGCAGGGCTCTTGCTCCCAGAGCCAGGGCGCAAACCCTGCACAGAGCAGAGCCACACGAGGGTGCCCCACCACAGCACTGACCTTTGGTGAGCACCTTCAGGCTGATGCTGGCGTAGCCCCGGTGCCGGTCCGGGGGGTTCAGGACGTAGCAGTTGTAGATGCCCTCATCCTCCAGCTGCACGTTTTTGAGGGTGAAGGACACGTCGTACTTGGCGGGGTTCCCAGTGAACTCCACCCGGTTCCCGAAGCGGTCCAGCTGCTTGTTCATGATCTTCATCCGGAACTGCAGGAACTGGGCAGACAAGTGGGAGGGAGAGGAGGTGAGACAGCGCTTGGCGCCCTGAACCTTCATTCCTCAGCTGGGCACCCCCCTCCCTGCACGTGCTGCCCTGCAAAGGACCCCAAGGAACACACATGACTAACCTCGAGCTGATCCCCAGCCCCAGTGAGACTCACCAGCTCCTCCGAGCAGTTACTGCACTCCTGGTACGTCCAGTTGAGGGAAAACTGCTTGTTCTCCACCTTGTAGCAGGAGTTGAAGGTGCAGGAGAGCTTCACGGAGGTGCCATTCAAGGCATTGATGGTGGCGGGGGCCATGACCTCCATGCCCAGTCCCGGGGGTGCTGCCAAATGCAGATGAGTTAGGAAGGGGACACATCCTGCAGCCACTTGCCTCGGGCCTGGCACTGCCCTCCAGGCACATCCACGCACGCTGCATCCAGCCAGGAGTGGGATTTCCTTACACAGCGGTGGCAGAGAACAAGGGAAACAAACCCCAGCCCTGGCACCGATCCCCTGGCTGGACAGGAAGAGCATCATCCCTGCTCTGCCAGGGCTGCTGACCCCTCCGTGCCATGCCCAATGCTGAATCCTGCTGACTCCCTGCCATCCCTGCTCCCTGCCCAAGGCTTTCCTGCTGCAGGATCGATAGCTCCGTGTGAGGGCTGGATGCAGCGTCAGCACACAGGGCCCGGCGCCACAGCCGCCCTCAAATTTATGGCTGCGCTCATCAGATTTCGTTCCCAGCAGGACACACCACAAGCAGCGAGGGCTGGGAGCTGCCAGGGCTGGCCCCAGGGGCTGCAGGGGGAATGCAGATGCTCCCCACTCCCAGAAGTGCCCATGCAAGGGTTCTCCAGCTGGGAATGACCAGAGCAAGATCTCTTGCTCCCTGGCCTCACTGTGGCAGAGAAACACGGCTCCTGGTGCAGTTTGCAGGGTAGGACTCACATGGGGAATGAGCAGGGATGGGGTGTCTGTGACCTGCTCCCTCCTCAAGTCCTTCCCTGCAGCTCCCCTAGACTGCCTGCCCCAGCAGCACCCCAGACCCAGTGCCTGCATCCAGCACCTCCCCACCCTGGAAAGGGGACAGGCTGCAAACACCGAGACTGACCCTGAGAAGCACAGGGACACAGAGCCCTGGGAGGGACGGGACCGCAGAGGGGAGGGGTGGCATCCCACAGGGCAGGGACAGCGACACTGCCACCACCAGGTGCTTTTCCCATCACCTCACCTCTCCCCTTGGGCTGCTGCTCTTTGCTCTCAAACCTTCTTCCCGAGGTGCTCCCGAGTCCAGCCCTGCGGCCAAGCTGGATGCATGTCCAGGCTGCTCCGCTGGCCACTCCGCTCCGTCTGCAAGCAGGGCAGGAAAGGGGCCAGGCTCTGCAGCCAGGGAAAAGAGCCTTTCCCAAGTAGCAGATACGGCTGTTTCAAGCCACAGGTCTTGCTGCAAGGTGTGAACCTGCAGCACCCTGAAGCTCTCGGGGGGCAGAGCGGTGCCCTCAGGCATGGCCAAGCCCTGGAGATGGCTCCTTGCTGTGCTGGCAGCTGTGGAGAGCACCCTCCATCCAGCCCCAGTGCAGGGGATGCTCCTATAGGGCTCAGGGACACAGGGATGGGGACAGCTAGCACCCAAGGAAGGGAGAAGTGTCCTGAGCCGGTGTCACAGCCCTGCTGCCCCATCACAGCTTTAGATGCCTCCAAGAAAACCTTGCAGGGATGGGAGAAAAGAGCCAGGAGCTGGTCTGTGCCAGCAGGCCTGGTCGGAGGGGTCCCTGCATGGAGTCATTGTCACTCGATGCCCTGTGTGCCTGCAGTTGGGTGACCTGACTTTGTGCTGTAGCCTCGGGGTGCCCCCCAGGGCTCTGCAGAGGGATGAGATGCCACCAGGATCAATCCTGTCACCTCCACCAGGGAGACCATGGCCTGGCAGGACTGTACTGCAGCCAGCATGTGGTGGGCACACGCCCTGGGAGCAGCCATGTGTGTGTGTGTCCAGTGTCTGCCTTTGCCCAGCACTGGGGGACAAGAGAAGTTGGGGAAGAAGCCCCCAAAATCCCTGGGACCGACCACCCAGGCCGCATCCTTCGGCGCCGCACAGGCTCCCAAACGCTCCGTCACGCTGCGCCCTGCACCCAGGGAGGTAAAATTACAGCAGCCTCTAGAGCAGACCTCGATAGGTTTTGTATCCTCCTTTCCCAGGCTCCCTCCTCGGGGATGAGGCAGCCCATCAGGAGCTCCAGGACAGCGCGAGCAAGCACTTCAAAGCAGCGATGCGTTCCCGTTTGCGATCGATACCGACCCAAAGCTGCTGACGCGCTGCTGGCTGCGGGGCAGGACGCGGGGGACACGTCCCCCCCCAGCCTGGCCAGCACTGCCAGCCTGGTACCCACTCCCAGACGTGCCAGCCACCACCCCAAAGGACAGCCACAAGCCACCGCAGCCCACCTGCCACCACCTTCCCGGCCAGGCACATCCCCTGTCCCCGCAGCAGCCCACTCCTCTCCCCGGCATGCAACCAGCCTCGAGCTCAGCATCCAGCCGCCGGGATGCATGGCTTTTTTAGGAGAAGATGCAGCCACAGCATAGCCCCCCCCGCCCCCCCTTCCACCCTGCCCAAAAAGCAGGTCACCCTGGCTGGTGGCTCTCTGCAGGATGCAGGCTGGACC
>VXBX01005695.1:842825-874739 GCA_013400415.1 Scytalopus superciliaris
AGGAGGGGCTGGGAGGTGGGGAGGGGGGCTCCTGGCCCGGCAGGGGAGGGGGTGTCTCCCCACCTGGCTGCATGCAAGGCCATCAAGCCGACACTTACCCAGCGAGAGCAGCAAGGTGAGGCCAGTGAGGAACAAGGTGGGCTGCGGGAGCCAGGCTTCCGGGCTCATTTTGGAGGATTTTTGTGTGTGGAGAGGACGTGGTGTTGGGCGTGGGTTGTGGAGGAGGTGGTGGTGGGGGTTTTTTCGAACGCCCGGGTTATTTGCAGGTGACATATAACATTAGAGCCGCTTTATTTCCACAGCCCAATATGGCTGGAGCAGCGCTGGGGCGAGAAAAAGCAGTAAATGCTGTGGTTGGTGGATTGCAGCCGGTGGAGTGGGAGGGCGGAAAAATTTTCCCCTGGAACTGCAGGCGACAGCTCCTGGCACTCCAGTCCTGTGCTCTCCCCCCTGGGCTGTGCCACAGGGTGGGTTTCCTGAGGTCCCTGCAGCCCCCCTGGTTTCACTGGGACCGTGCAGGTATGTCCCCTTTGCCCTGCTGGAGGGGTGGCGAGCAGCCCCACTCACACCATCCACGGCAGCACTTCCCATCCAGCTGGGCCTGGGAACACTGGAAATGCCCTCCTGAGGCCAGGTGGAGAGCAGAGGGTCCCAAGGAAGCAGCCTGCACAGCAGCCTGGTCAGCATGCCCAGGAGGAGGTCGCCACCAAGGCAGGAGACCTGCATCAGGTAGAAGTTGTCACCTGTCTGCTCCCAGGTCCCTTGCAAGGGCAGCTCCATTGCTTCCCAGGGGTGCCAAACTCTGCCATCACCCTCCAGGGCAATGCCTCTCTTCACCCAGCTCTCGGGGCAGGAAGGCTCTGCCCAGCAGTAACAGAGCTACAGAAAGTCTTTGACCCCATTGGCACCATCAGACAAGGAAGCCTTTGGACTCAGGCTGCAGAGATGGGTGCAGGAAGGAGACAACATGACCTCATGGAGGCCAGAAAGGCAGTGACAGCAGCTGCTCAGCCCCCTGGTTCTCCTGCCCCAGGACACGGGGAGGTGGTGTTTGCTGAGACAGCATCAGTGGGGAGGAGAGGCAGGGAATACCCTGGAGCCAGGGCACATCTTGGGTCATACACCCCAGAGGCCGGGGGAGGAAGGGATGGGGCAACGGGGAGGCAGGGGGGATGCAGAGGGGCTCTGCTGCCTGACCAGCTCCAGGAGGGGAAGCAGGACAGCTGGGAGAGAAGGCATCAGAGAGTGTCAGGGCAAACACAGCAACCCCACTCACAGCACACAACAGCAGTTTCCCACCCACTCTGCTCTGCCACAACAGCTCCCACGACCCCACAAAGGCAGTGGGGAGGTCACCTGGGACCCTCCAGCACCCCAAATCCATCTCCTGCTGCTGGTCCCTCCTGCCCTCCCATGGCTCTGCCTCCTCCAGGAAAAGAGAGCAGGGTGTCAACGTGAACCAAGGCGGCGGCGGCAGCGCTGCAGTCTCCGGCAGCGGTGGGAGGTGGAGGGTCCCCAGCGCTCCCTCCGCACCTGGAGGTGTCAAACATCTATATATAGAGCAGGGGCAGTGCCAGCACCCGCCGAGACGCTGCCCTGGAGGCCTCGAAGGGTGTGCTGGGCTCCCCTCAGGCAGGGCTGCCCATCCTGGGTGTAGGGTGGGTGCTCACCCACAGCCAGGGAGGTGTGTGAGTGCACACACTCCGCCTGTGGGATCTGTCCTGCTCTTCTCCATCCCTGTCCTGCTGCAAAGGGACCCCCTTTGTGGCCCATTTGGCTTTACTGCTCCCTGGAGCCAGCGGGGCAGTGTGAGCACCCTGTGTGAGGCTGCACGTGGGTGCAGGGGCTCCCAGGCAGTTTTTGGCGCACTCGGACACCGCAAGCTTAAGCAAGAGGTAAAACAAAGATAGGGGAGAGTCCCTGAGTTTTATTATCCTCAGAATAATACCGTGATAGCTCCTGCTTCATCTCCCCCCCTTGGAGATCCTTATCTCAGGATCAGGCTCAAAGCTAGAGTGTAGAGGCTGTGCCCACTGTGCCCCTCTCCAGAGACCAGGGGGCAAGAGGGACAGGTTTCCCCTGGTCCCCTGCAGACAGCTGGAGTGGGCTGTGCCCCAAGCAGTGCCCTGGCACGGAGCATACAGTGAAGTGTAACAGTTCTCAGAGGAAGGGCTGGCACCAGCACAATGCTGGTCGCCCAAAGGAACAAAGGTGTCTTGGACACACCTGGCCATGGGGCTTCATCCCCCAGCATGGCTATTTCTTCTGGTCTGGAGGCTGGGGAAGTGGCTCCTCTTGTCTGCTGTGGGGCTCCTTACTCGGTCCATCACTTTGCCTCCCCTCTCCCATCCATTCTGTCGGGATCACCCTCTTAGACAGCTCCACATAGACACCATTCTCCTGGCCGTGGGAGGGGTGCTGCAGGAGCAAGGGACAAGGTGTGAGTCTCACCACAGGTCTGTTTGGAGGGGGCAGGGGATACTGCTGCCTGGCTTGGGGACTGAGGGGTCAGGCCTGGTTTCTGTCACCCTGGTGAGGGGGCAGTGATGTGGGGGTCACACCAGCCCCATGGCTGCACACCCTGCCCATGCCTGCTCAGGGCAGTTGCCCACTCCTCACCATGGTTATGTAGATGTCCTCAGCTCTCTTCTTCTTCTTTGCATCCTGTTCAGCCTTGGGTATCTCAGTGCCAGGGACTGAGCAGTAAAGTGCTTCCTGCAAGGGGGAGATAAGGATGTTTGGAACTGGGCAGTCCCCAAACACGCAAGGACTGCCTGACCCCACTCACATGGTTGTGTCTGGGCAGTAAGTGGCAGCTCGTGCCTGGCCAGTGTGAGATCCCCTCCCTTGGCCTCCCTAACCCTGAGCACACACACCTGACCCTCAGTGATCCCTCCAGTCTCGGCTCTCACCTCTGCTTTGTTCTTGCTGTTTCCCATCTTCTCCAAGGCCGTGTTGGCTGCAAACCTTGAGGGAAGGCAACACCAGTGTCATGTCTAGCAAGAAGCATCACTTGCTCCTCTTGTGCCTCCCTCCCTTCTCCTGGGACACTGGCATCCCTTTGCCCATGCCTCAGCCAGGCCATCCCTGCTGCTGACAGAGCCCAAAAAGTTTGGGAGCCAAGGGGGGACCGGCCAGGGCAGGGTGACACTAGGTGGCAGCAGGAGCCAGCACCCCACACCAGGGGAGCTGAACCCTCACACCCAAAAACCTGCCCTGCGTGGGGAAGCTCAGCGTAATGCTCGGCTGGGGAAAGCAGCACAGGGGGGCTGCAGGGAGGTGCTCTGCTCAGCCCCATAAACCCAGAGCCAGTGTTGGTACCTCTTCCTCACGCAGAGTCCGGCCAGGAATGCCACCACCGTGGCCACACAGCCACAGCCCACCACGGCCGGCCAAAACCCGGAGTCTCTCGGGGGCGCAGCCTCATGGACACCCTGATCTTCTGGGGAGACACCAGGGCAGGGATGGCACAACGGGGACACTGGTCCTGCTGCAGGAGAGCCATGGTGGCAGGTCTGAGACCCTCCAGAGCCTCTGCAGCCCCTCAGTGTGGGGCCAAACAGGGTGAGGGGAGCGGGGAACAGTCACAGGGCACGGCACACACCTCTCTGCACCGGGGGGGTGACGTGCAGCACCGTGTGGTTCTTGAAGACGTCGCTGCTCCGGTCCAGCCGGATCTCACACGTGTAGGTGCCACTGTCATTCAAGTGCAGGTCCCACAGCTGGATAGAGCCATCCCACTGGGAGAGATTCCCTTGCCATTGCATCCGGTTCTTGAAACGACCCACCGGGACCCCACGGTTGCTGTAGTAATAAAACACTATCTCCTCCTGCCAGGGGACACAGACAGCATCAGGTGAAAGGAGCCCAGTGGAAGGAAGGGCACTGCCTGCTGAGCCTTCCCTCCTCAGGAGCCCTCAGCTCCCTGCTCTCTCCCTCTCTCCATCTCACACAGAGCCCAGCTCACTCCCACGCTCCTGGAAAGCCCCAGGATGCAGCACCCGGTGTGGTGCTTCCCCTGCAGCGTGCGGCCATGGGGAGTGGTGGAGGTGTCCCACCACCACACAGGGAACCTTCCTCCCCTCCTGAAACCTCCCCTTCTTACCTGGGCCAGGCAGATGGGCTTCTCCACAGCCTCCCCACTCACCATTCCCTGTCCCATTCTACCACCCACCCCCTGATGCCAACCTACCTGTGTGCTTGCGCCTGCCTTGTACAGCCAGTCCACCTTGCTCACAGCCCAGGTCTTGTTCTCCAGGTCCAGGAAGCGGCACTGCAGCAGCACAGAGTCCCCAGCGCTAGCTCGAAGCTGAGGCTCTGCGAACACCCAGCCAGACCCTCCGCATGGCTCTGCCGGGGACAAGGACAGCAGGATGAGTCCCGGGAGCACAGCCAGGTGCAGCCTGCCTGTCCCCATCGGTATCTCCTCTCCAGGTGAGCCCGGGGCTCACGGCACTGACCAGTCCAGAGGCAAAGCCTCTCCCTGACCCCTGCTCTTGGCGTGCCTGGGATGTGGGGCAGCACATCCTCCCGCCGCCAGACCAGGGGCCGCTGCGCTCGCCGGACAAGCCGCGCAGAAGGGAAGTTGGGAAGCACAGCCCCAGCCCTCCACGCCTCGGAGCCAAAGCCTGCAGCTCCTGCAGGGCTGTTCCCGTGAGTCACTGGCTGGGAGAACCTGTGCTGTTCTCATCTGTACCAGGCCAGGGGCAATTCAACCGCTTCACACGGATTTTTCAGTTCCTCCTTCGCAACCTGCCCATTTGGCTTCCTTCCCCTTTGCTCACAGGCTCCAGACCTGGGATCGTACTTGTCTGGCCACATAACTACAGTCTAGGGTTTCTAGAGAAGCTGGACAGTGGGAAAAAAAACCTAAAAACCAGAAGAGATGAACATCAAAGACCACAGAGCTGACACAACCAGCATGAAGCAGCTGCTGGCATGCTGGGCTGCAGAGCGTGCAGCAGGGAGGGGATTAAAGGTCTCTTCCAAAGGAAATGATTCTGCGAAACAAGTGGGGCAGAAAATGCCACTGGAGCTCATCAGAAGAAACCCTGCATGCTCCAGAGCCTGCACTGGCACTAGCAAGGAGAGGCTGAGGTACTCCTGTTGAGAACTAGGTCTGAGTAGGGAGCTGCTCAGACAGGTAGGCTTGTCCTCATGTCTGAGCCTCTCTGCTCAGCATGTCCACAAGCCACTGAGGGCTGGGCCCTGGCCAAGCAGCATGTTCCTGTCTGATGTCCTGCAAATAATAAATGCAAAGTGCCACAGCTTCGCAAACAGGTTCTTTTGGTCTTGACCAGCTGCAGAACTGACAATGACAAATACTTGCCAGCAGAGAAGACCAAGGGAGTGAGTTGCCTCGAGCAGAGCCAAAATCAATACCTTGGAAACCTTTCCCTGTATTTAGACTTGGTGAAGCTGTCCTACTTCTTTCAAGGCCTTGGAGTCTGACTAAGTACAGGACACATCCACTGCAGTTCGAAGCCAATATACATGTGAGGTCTGCAGGAAGGGAAGATGCAGCACCCAGAGACCAGAGGAGTTACTGGTGCCCAGTTACTGCTGCAGCTCCGAGGGGTTCTGACCATAGAAGGAGAGAAACCAACAGATCAGCAAAGGCAGAGGGGAAAGAAGGCAAGGTAAATAAGACTTCTAGCTTACCCAGCCATGTCAGCACCAGAGTCAGGCTCAGCAACACCTTCATCTTACTCTGAAAAGAACAGCAGAAGTGACACAGGCATCAGTCTCCCCCGGGGCAGGACACCAACAACTTGTGACCAGCTCAAGGTCAGAGAAAGACTCTGCTGCCTGCTGTGCAGCTCTCAAGCTGAGACCGTGAAACTCAGCAAAGTACAGCTGGCAGATACCAGGTCTCTGTTTCTTCAGACTGCTCTGAGCCCTCAAAAGGAAGAGCACGTGTGGGGAGAAAGGGCTCAGCCTAAACCCCTTTGTGTTTTTTCCCCTAAGTGGCGAATCTTTCCGGTGGTTTGGGGGTCGAGCTGCTGACATCTGAGCCAAGATGTTCTGCACACAGAGCAGTGGGATGGTTTTAATACCACAAAGAGGTTTGGTTCTAAAAACACAGACCCCCTACTCCAGGACTGACCCCTTGCCCCAGGGTGCTGTATTGGAGAGACGTTCTGCTGGAGCCCTTTGGGGTCTGTTTGGACAGTGCCATGTTTGGTCACTGGATTCAGCTTGGCCTGCTGCACATCTCTCAGAATAAAGCTGACATCTCCTTTCTACACATCGTAGATATATCCTGCAGCCCAGGGAAGGACTGGCTGTCATCATCAGGAATGTGCCAGCTGGTGTTCAAAGGAAGGCAAAGTCAGTGCCCTGCTTGCTGTGTCCCTGCTCCATGATTCCCAGTTATGCCCATTCAAAGATGTTAAAGGGCAAAAAGTTACTGAGAGAAACTCTCAGAGAACCTGCACAAGACAGTTGGATTTGAGGCTGCACGTGTTTTCCAATACAGGCATTCTTGCTGCAGAAATAGAAAGGCAAGAGCTGAATCATCTCTGCCATCCTGGGAGCTTCTCTCTTTTTTACTCCATCATGAAAGTGAGAGGATCTTTAGACCAGCCTCAGACAGGGATTACAGGGCCAGAATTAGCTACTGGGTACCTATGGGTCTGTTCTAGGCTGAGAAAGCCAGAGAGGTAAAACCCTCTGCTCTTGATCACCCTCCCCTTTCCACAGACAACAACTTGGAGAAGTGGCAACACACCTTCTGGAATTGTCTCAGCTCTGCCTTTCAAACCACAGGCCCCCCTTTGAGGGTTGGGTTTCTGCTGGTGGAGGGGCTGTGGTTTGGCTGTGCAAATGCTTGCAGCTCTGCCGTGGCACAGTTTGCTGCACAGCCCGCACTAGTGCACACACGACCTACAAACACAGCACAGCTCCTGCTCAGCTCCAGAGCTCAGCTGGGGCAGCACAGCCTGGTGCAGCAGGCCACAGCATCCCACTTCCCAGAGACACTGCCAGAAGCTGCAGCGCTGCACCCGCCCAGGACCACCCCCATGTGGGACCCAAAATAGCAGCCAGCTTCAAAAATCAGTCCTCAGCACACAGAAACCTGGGATTTCAGAACCCTCTAAGTTCCCTGCAGCTGAGCTACCCAGGCTCTGGGCCTTACTTGCCGCAAAGTCCTTCCTGGATTTATTATCCTGTTTTTGAGAATAAATTCTGGTCCTGCCTGGGAACACGTTTTTGCAGGGTCTCCCCCTGTGACACACACCAGTAAGTGGGTGCTGAGATGCACCAGCTGGAGACACCACCCACTCACCCCGCTGTTCTGTGTTCAATGGTGCTGACACATCCAAATCACCTTTACCAAACAGATTGGGGGGAGAAAAAGACACAGACACCATAGAACCTTCCCATTTCCCTATTTTTTCACATGGTATCTGATTCCCTGGTTCTCTTTTCAGAAAAAAACAATGGGGGAAAAAAAAAAAAGAGGTAAATATTGTTGCAAATACTACTCACCCAGAGTGGCTTAGGGCAGTCAACTCGTCTTGTAGGAAGGGTTCTTCAGTGACTAAGCTGGAGCATCTGAATTGACTGCCAGTAATTCAGAGTATCTGGAGCAGTTGCTAAGTTGCCTTCAGGTCGCATGTGAATGAGATTTCTCTTGCCAGGCTTTGTTCCTTCTCTCAGGTCCAGCTTGACGGTGCCTTTCACACGCAGGAGGAAGTAGATGAACAAATCAGAAGATGGAAGGGCTGCAGCACAGAGGTCACAACAACTGCAAGAGCCTGGGAGGAGATGATGGGGATGCAGCAGCACCAGGTACAAACTGCCCTGGTCCTTCCATCGTGGCAGAGCAAGCCGACCAGTCGTTATGTGGGAAGGCAAGGATGGGGAGATTCCTGGCACACAACCTGTGCTCCCTCCTGGTGTGTTTTGGGGGATCAGAACTGGTTAGAGAAGCATCACTGCTGCAGACTGGATGCTGTCCTTGTGAGGCAGCAGCCACACTGAGTAACTTGGCTGTACTTTACTACTGGTGCTGCCAGGAGCCCCAGGCCAGCAGCTCCTCGTGGGCTAAAGGGCCCCTTTTAACACCCCTGTCACCCTCCAGAAACACCCACCAGACACTGCTTTCCTCTGCTGCACCCCCCTCCAAGCTATTTTGAAAGTCTGCTTTCATCCTTCCCCTTTCTCTGAAACACCAAAGCAACTCTTCTTCTCTATTCCAGTATCAGTGGCTCTAATGGTACACCAAGAAATTTCCATAGGCATTACAAAGCAAGAGCAAATTGACTCTCACACCACACCACTCACAGTCCAGGGTGCCACCAGCTCCCCAGTGGCAGGTTCAGCTTTGCACCAGGAAGGTTTGCCCAGGATGCAGCCCCTTGTTTGCAAAGTGGTCAGAGTTGAAGGCAAACACTTTGCAGCAAACAGGCCTTTCATTTCCACAAAGAACTCGTGTGATGTGTGACTGCTGAGAGCAGAACAGCAAAGCCACTTCCTCCAGGCTGCACAATCCCACCAACAGCCTTTCCCAGGAAACTTCTGGCCAACAGAGATGCGGGTCACCAATAAGCACAAACATTTTAAATATTGCCTTATAGTAGACAGGACAAAAAGGTGTATTTCTGTGCCTGGAGATGCAGATGTGCAGCTTAACCTGCTTCTCAGCACACCTGAAACTTGCAGCCACCATAGAGCTGCCAAAGGGGGACTCGGTGCCTGTTCCCTTTTGGGTTAAATCTGCTCCCTTTACCCATCACAACATGACCATTTTTATACCTAAGCAACAACTCAGGATGGCAGTTTTATGAGTTCAATTTATATTTAACTAAATAAAGTTATCCACAGGCCATAATGAAATAAAGAAATTTATTGGTAATGGCACGTCAAAACCAGCAGTAAACTTGTACCACATCTCTAAAAGGAGAATATTTCAGCCATGTCACACACAGGAGGGAAGTAGCAAACAGCAGCTCTTCAGGGATTGAGCAGACATAAATTCTAATGCTCTCTGTCATTCATTAAGGGACAAGGATGGTGAAAAGAGGAAATGCTCTTCCTTGAGGGGAAGCAATGCTGCATGAATGGCCATTTCCCTAAAATGGTACCCAGGAGAGGAAGAAAACGACTACTGCAAACAGAACTTTGGGTTTGGGCAGTGCTTGAGTCCACGGTTGAGGTAGATGGGGTTGTGTGTCCCCAGATACAGAGTCCCCATTTGTATTTCTGATTTTAAAAAGAAGTATTTGTTTTCTGTGAGTTGTGCTTCACTTCTACAAGCAGGAGGAGATGTAGCCAGTGATGCAGCTGATAAAGCCAAGAAATAGTCAAAAAGCAGTAGGTTCTCTTCGTTCCAAGGATGCCAGATACCACTTCATCAAACTGGCAAGAGTCACCAGCAAATACATTCCAAAAAAAACTGAGAACAAACGTTGTCAATGCTCAAAGATGACCAGCCTAGAAAGCTCTGGAGCAGCCTGCTCATCAGGAAATTTGGTTTCAAGGGCTCAGGAAAGGAGGGATATCCACCAGTAACTCAAAACTTTGCAAGTGAACCAAGACACATTGGCAGAGGGCTGGGAGGACACAGCCTGTAGAGCTGTAGGCACAGAGGCTTCTGTAGGCACTGCACAAATGAGGTTAAGAGATTTTCGTTTCTCCAATAAATTAAAAGAATTTAAAAAAAAAAAAAACCAAACATTCTTTTGTGCTTGAATAAAAGTGAATTATCCCACCAGCATCATTCTTCCAATCTACCAGGAAAAGGGCATGTCCTTCAGTTTGCACTGGTCACCCAGCAGCTTTCAGAGGTATCTAGCCATGTTTTTCAGTGCTGTAACTTTGTTCTTTCTCCATAGATTTAGCCTTTCCTCAGTATGGATCTTCCTCATCTGTGTCCTAAACAGGGAGCATGGAGAGAGAAATTGAGGCCGTGTATGAAGACAGGAGGCAAGGCATGAGTACAGCAAAATGCCGAGCATGTTGGGCTTCTGACAAGAGCCTAAATGCTTCCCAAAATGCTGTTGTGCTTCAGCAAGCCAGAAAACTTGCATGAACACCGGTATAAATATATGCAAATTACATATATATGTATGAGCACTTGCAGCTAAATCTGTTTGACTTCTCACAGACACACAGACCCGTCACCACAGTAAAACCAACATGTCAAGTGTGTTTTAAGAGAAGAAGCAGCCAAAGTTCAAACCAAAGATGAGCCATAAAGTGCAGCACAAAGCAAAAGCACCACCAACCCCTGCAGAGACAGGCCTGAGCAGCACAAATTATTGTTTTTTTTCCGAGCTGCAACAACCACCTATTTTCAGAGCCCCGTCGTCTGTAATTCTAACCACAGGAATCATTTGCTGGCGTCCCCACGAGCCAGATCTGCAGCTCTCAGCCTGAAACTCACTCAAACTCCTCAGCTCTGCAAGGGAAATCTCACTAACTCTCCGGTCACTTTAATTCCAAAGTGATTTTTTGATAGCTTTGGAGTTTTAATTGATTGGTAACATACTAAGCAGGAAAAAGTACATTACAGAAACCTCAAAAATGTACAGTCATTAAGGTGAGTGCTACGGGATTCTCAGAGACCCGATCAGATAAATATTTCAGTATCAGAGAGCAAAGAATCAAATCTGACAAAAAACATGAAAGCAGCAGGATTATATCAATTATATTCAATTTGACTCCTCCTCCCAAAGGATAAGAAGACAATTTTCAACTTTTAAGATCTCCCAGTGCCCAACAGCATTTCTCTCACTAAATTGGGGCTCCATCCTTTCCTATCTGATCCCTCCCTTATCCCCAGCGTGTCCCTTGGAACAGCATTTCCAACTCCCAAGGCAACTTTCCCTGTGGCACAGAGCATTTCCTACTTTCTGCACCTCTCCAAACCCTTGTTCCCAACACTGCTGCATTGGTACTGCTGTGTCTTACGTAGAAAATGTAAATATTTAATATTTAGCTTACATAATTGCTTGTTTTTCATTCTGTATCTAACAGGAACCATCAGCACACGCCTGTCTGAAGGCTCGTGCATTTAGGACATTTTAAATCACTGGTATTAGAATAGTGAATCAAGCAACACATATTTAAATCCTCCTTAAGAGATGTCCTGGCTACGTATAAGAGATACAAAGGTGCCTCAGGTACGTTTACTCTGTAGGACACTGTGGAGAAAAAAATGAAAACACTCAAATTACTCTGGAATGTGCCACACTTGTGGCTGTGGCTGCTGATCCCAGCACACAGGACTCCCCCAAAACCGGGGCAGCACCTGGGAAAAACACTCAGTGGTCTCAGCACGAGGCACCTGATTTGCAGAAGCTGCTGATGTGAAGTAGGAAATGAAGGGACAGAATTCGAAGACAACCACACACAACAAAGCGCAACAAACAAAAAGCCACAAACAAACAAACAAACCGCAGGAGTTTAGCAACATTCTGTTGCAACGGGAACAGGGTGAAAGGAGGAAGCCTCCAAAAAGGGAGTCAGGGCTGCACGGTGCCACCTCTGCAAGGAAGTGCGCTGAGGTGGCACTGCCTCCCCTCCTCACCTTGGCACTGCCAACCCCCAGACTGGTCCTGCAGAGCCTTTAGAGAAACTACACAGCAGCCAGCACTTAAATTCTGGTTTTACATCTTAAAATGACAGCTTTGGTTTCTGTAAAGCCAGATGAAAAAAGGACCTCAAGCCAACTTCCCCCATCAGGACCACAGCACGACCAGCAGTTCTCACTCCCTGCAGCTGAGAAGCACTAGGAGTTTAAGCCCAGCATTTGGGACACCTCCTGGACATCCAGAGGGGTTATGAGAAGCTCTACCTGCTGCTCTTATCACTTCCTATGAGCATCAGAGTTGGCAAAACCACTGTGAAAACACCAACTTTCACTTACCACGCAGTTCAGACACCACGCTCTGAGTTTCCCAGAGCAGCCAGTGCTCCCTGTGTGCTCAGGCCTGCGGGAAAAGCACGAGATTAGGTTGGACTTTTTCTCTCAAAACATACATTAATAAGTCCTACAGACTCTGAATTCTATTTATAACACACAGAATCAAAGGTTTTTCATTGTGATGAAAAGCCTTTGATTCTGCACAGCGAAACCAAAGGGAATAAAGGCTGTCAGGTCCCTCATTCTGAAGGCAGATATTTCACTTAAGTGCCACAAAGAACACAAGAGTTGCTATTTTGGCTGGCAAATCTTAAAGCACCAATCAGAACACTGAAGCACTGCAGTAAAAATCCTATTCTTTAAGGAATAGGATACTGGAGTCATTGCACAGCCAGGTGCAGCTCCTGCAGCAGCACTGCTACCTGGCCCTTCTTACCACTGACCCTTCCAGAGCAGAATTCCCTCCAGTGCAGAAGGGAATTCAGTCTCCAAGGCTCCTTCAGTACCTGGCATCTCTGCCCAGGCCAGCACAGGGGAACCAGGTGGCATTATTGGGTTTGTTTTGTTGTTATGGATACTTCACACCAAAAAGCAGCACAGAAAGCTCACGTAGGCAAAACATCTTGCTGACTCAGGCTGAAATAAATCCTATTACAGAAGTGAAAGTCTAACCCTAAACTGCTTCAGTTCCATGGCCTCACGTGAATTATAGGAAAAGGGAATGTACAGCCCTTGATTCATACTCCAACACAGGGGTTTTCCAAAGCTTCCTGAGCGCTGAATGACGCTCCTGGAGAAGCAGAAGCAGTGACTGAACCACAGACACTGAGCTCTTTGTGATGAAGAACAGTGGAGAAACCACCCTTTGGCTTGTGCCAACAGGCCAAAGTGGAAATACAGGATTTAGGCTGCAGCCAGAACTTACTCATCAGATACTTCGATGGAGGATTTCTTGTAGCCACCTTTTCTTTTCTCCTTCAGCACTCTGAATTTCCTTCCCATCCTTACCAGCAGCAGCACGACCACGATGATGGAAGGGAGAAACACCAAAATGGACAGCAGTGTTGCTGAGGTCAGCTGGAAGGAGAAGCCTGCAGGGAGACACAGTTGTACCAGCAGTGAAACACACACAGCTTTCCTAAGCCTCTGGGACAAACATTCACCCAGGACACAGCCTGGTGGCCTTTCCCTGTCAAGCACAGAGCTGGCAGCTTTGAAACAGCCTGTCACCAAATCTGTGGGCTTGCTGTCACAAACCCAGCCCAGACGGGTGCTTTAGATGCAAAGAGCTACAAAGGAAGGCAGGTCACGACATAGTTCTATCAGCACGTCTGAGCTGCAGATTTGGGGCAGGTCTGGCACGCAGGGCAGATGAGGAGATTGAGTGTTACTGACAACCAGCGCTTGTGATGTGAGTGTTATTTTTGGGCCAGTGTTTCCTCAATGCTTAACTTGTTCTACTGCAGTATTTGGAGACTGAAACTTCTGGACAAAGGGACAGTTTTGATTTGTTATTGCCAAGACTCCCTCTGTCCCTTCCTGCCCCAAATAAATCCAATATTTCTCAGTGTATTGAGCTGAGAAAGCAGGGGTGGGGTAACTCTTGCTGAAACTTTAACATGGAACTCCAGGGATCATCTTCTACGTGATGCTCAGAGGATCCCAACAAAGCTGCAACGCAGCTCTACCCCACAGATGAGGCCAAGCCATGGGAGTGGAGCCTTACCCCTCTCTGTAACTACCAGCACAGTCTGGGGAATGTTGTGGTACACGTCTGGAGGATTCTTCACACTGCAGAAGAACGTGCCATTGTCACTCATCTGTGGGCTTTGGATGGCGATGGAAGCATCACCATTGGCAACATTCCCGACCCAGGAGATCCTGTCTCTGAACCTTCCCACTGTTGTTGGGTGTGGAATGGACTGATAATGGAAAATCTGAAAGGAGGCAAAGACAAGAGTTGTGCCAACAAAACACTCATCCAAGAGAGCAAAGGAAAATGCTTTTTAGATTGAAATAATAAAGGAATACACATTAGGAAGTCAGGAAGAATATTTCCTATACAAGAGAAACAAAACTACCAATCAAATATTTATATTCATACTGTACAGAGCTGCAGTGCACAATGCAGCACTTGCAGCAAACCCCAAAATTTATCCACTTTATCATCATTATGCTATTTTCCATTTACATAGGATACTTTTCCCCAAAGGAATTTCACACAGGAAAGAAGGCAACAAAAATGCCCCAAACCACAAAGTGATGCAAACAGAAAACTCAGATTTTCAGCACACACAGAGGCCTGGCCAGACTCCACTAGAAAAAGGCTCCCTGTTGCACTTACTGTCTCCATCTGGCCCCCATCGAGGGGTCGGTATGTCCAGTACACCATGAGGCTCTCAGTGATGGGGGAACTGGATTTGAACCAGCATTTCAGGAGGGTTTGTTCACCAACATAGGCTCGCACTTTCGGGCTGGATTTGATTTCCAGGGAAAGAGCACTGCAGGCACCTGATGGAACAGGCACGAAAGACAAGGATTAATTTCTTGTTGCCAGTGAGGCACGGGAGTGTTGATACCATAAAACTATCAGCACATGTGCAGGTCAGCCACAATCCAAAGACTGAAGCAGAGTAATGACTACATCCTCCACAATTAAATTTGGAGGAAAGCACACAACCTCCATAACCTATTTTCTGTGGGACTGGCTCTAAATAAAGTATCTGGAAAATACCACCAAGAGCCTGCTTATATTTAGACGTGCTGAGAAACAGAATAAGCAGGCTCTCCGAGGAGGTGCAAGGTACCAACTTTAGATACTTTATTTTACGGTAACATTACTTTAAGGCAATTCTGGCGCTGTCTGCCTTGCCACAGCCCCCGAATTCCGCATGCACCGGGTCAAGAGTCATTCCCCGGCAATAAGCGCTCTTTGTTCTTGCTTCCAGCGTGGGCAGCCGCTCCTGTCGGGCTCACGCCGCGCAGCATCGCCCACACCCTGCCTCTCACAAACCTCCCGCTCCCGGTTTAGGACGGAGGAGACGGGGATAATGTGCAGGAAGCTCTTCTCCGGTGCTCGCACTTCATTCCGCTGCTGTGCGGACTCCGAAATTATTTTCCCCCGCCGCTTCCAGCGCCTCACGGACCGGAGCGACCCGCGGCCACCCCCGCTCCGGGGACGGCCCTTCCCGAGCCTCCCACCGCTCCATGGACCACCCACTGCCCCGGGATGGTCTTTTCCAAGCCTCCCACCGGAGTGGGACAGCCATTCCTGAGCTTCCCACCGCTTTGGGACGGCGCTTCCCGAGCCTCCCAACATCCCTCGGAGCACCCACCACTCCGGGATGGTCTTTCCCGAGCCTCACACGGCCCCGGGATGGCCTTTCCTGAGCTTCCCACCGCTCCATGGACCACCCACTGCCCCAGGATGGGCTTTTCCAAGCCTCCTCACCACCCTGGGACAGCCTTTTCTGAACTTCCCACCACCCCGGCACGGTCCGTCCCAAGCCTCCCACCGCCCCGGGACAGTCCTTCCCGAGCCTCCCACCGCCCCGGGACGGCCCTTCCCGAGCTTGCCACCGCTCCGTGGACCACCCACCGCTAATAAAGCGCCCACTGCCCCCCGGAGCTGCATCCCTGGCGCTCCCGACGCGGGACCCCCCCGCCATCGGAGCGCACCCATCCCAAACCACCCCGTCCCATACCATCCCATCCCACCCCAGTCCCGGAGCGCCCCATTACCGAGCAGGAGCAGCAGGACCCCCCGCAGGAGGAGGGTGATGAGGCGGCTGCCAGCCCCCGCGGCCCCTCGGAGCCGCATCCCTGCCCGGCTCAGCCCCGGAACATGGCGCTCACCTGGCGCAGGTGAGGGCGGGGCAGCCCTAAAATGGCCGCGCTACCTGCGCACACCTGAGGCGGCCGCGGTCCGGTCACCCCCAGTGCCCCAACCCCGTGTCGGGGACAGCATTTTCTGGGTGCAAACCTGCTCATTTCGGGTCCCGGGTCGCAGCCCCTCTACTCACCAGCACAGCTCTCAGCAAAGTGTCTTTATTTATGGTACAGGTGGTTGAAAATATAAACACAGACACACACGTAACGTGGCCGGCACATTACAGGTTATAAAGCCATAAAGACACTCTTCGAGCAAACTGGTCGCTGCTTTGATTAGGGGCTGGTTAAGCATTGTAACAAGCTGGATTTGGGGCTGGTTAAGGGTTGTAACAGGTTTGATTTGGGGCTCGTTAAGCATTGCAGCAGGTTTGATTTGGGGATGGTTAAGGATTGTAACAGGTGGGATTTGGGGCTGGTTAAACACTGTTATAGCTCTGCAGGGTCCACCACCTGAGCCTGGTTTGCCTTGATTTAAGCCTGTGTAAGTACAGGGCAGGGGCTGAGTGAGTGCAGGTGAGGGATGTGCTGGGGGTCACCTGGGCATTAAACAGCACCTGGGGGGAGTGGGATGTTGCTGCTGTTGTTGGAACTCCAATCCCATGCTGCTGCAGCACCAGATGGAGTGGGACCTCACACCACCAAGAATCACTTGCTCAGGGATGTCTCTGAGCTCAAAGACAAAATTTTGGGGTGCCTGTGACAGGAGTGTGAGGCTGCTGAGTGGAGGAAAGAAGTGTCGTGCCTCAGATGGAAAGGGCAAGGGGGTTGGAACCAAAGGGAAGGGAGGGCAGTGCTGGGAGTGGGAGAAGGAAAAGGAGGGGAGCCATGGAAAGCAGCGTCCTCAACCCCCAGAGCTACAAAACCCCCCAAAGCTCCAAGATATAAATATGAAAACCACACGGACTGGCGAATGTTATCTCTAATAACAAAGAGCACATATTGCCCAGCTCTAACACTGTCCATTTAAAGTAGAAAAGAGACTTAAAGTACTTTGTTGTAACAACTGGCTGCTCCTCTGCTCTCTCACTGGTCAGTCTTTGTTTCCATGATGTCAGGGAGGATCTCAGGGGAGGCAAAACAGGGTAACACAAAGGCACATTGGGACTTTTAAGGTGCAAGAGTGCATCTGCTCAAACACTTCCAAAACTTCAGTTCAGTCAGACCTCTTGCCACTTTGTTCAAATCTTTTGGCATTTTCTCATCTTCAGAGCAGCCTCCTCCAGGTTCCGCAGGTGTGAAGATGAAGGAAAGTTCCTTGTTCATGGGGCAAGTTCCTCCTGCTTTGATTTAATGAGGAAATTCAGAACTCGTGCAGTGTCACCCTCTTTCCTTGCCAGAATTTCAGGTTGAGCAGAGGTACCACACTCACACTTGTGAGGCGTCTGTAATTCAGCTTTGTTCTAACATCCAAAATTACAAGCTTTCACCATCTGCTTTAGAAGTACCTAAGAAGAAAGGTTAGAAGAAAAACAAACATTCATTACTCAAGGTTATTGCTGAAAACAAAAATAATAGAGACAACTGCTGACCTCAGAAAGTGAGTGGGTAAAAGTTATGCTGAAATGCTTAAGCAAAGCCAGCAAATATGGAAACAGCTGCAGTCTTCCTGCAGCAATTTTAAAACAATAAAGGTTAAATGAATAAAAAAGCAGATTCAAAACTGGCAAAAGGAAATTAATTCATTCCTCTTTATCCACAAAGCAGGAATGTCGTGGAAAGCAGCAATAACATCTTTCCTGCAAAGGATCCTGAACACTAGAGTGGAGAAGTGTCTTGTACATTTAAGAGGCAGCTTCTCTCCACTGCCTGTTTATCTGCCAGTCTCTCTCTGAAGGATCCCCAACAGCAAAGTGTGACTGTGGCCTCAACTATTTCTGCTTGTGGTACCCGTGGCCTGTCGACTGTGAATTGCAGTGAAATACCCAAGGGGCTCTGCCTTAGAAAGTCCCCAGTAATACTGAGACATTAATTAGAGATGGATACCTGCACTGTATACACCAATTAGACCTTTAGTCTTCTAATGGACTGACTTCCTTTTCTTCTCTTCTCTTCAGGCTCTCCTTTTCTTTACTGTTATTAAAAGAAAGAGGTGGGGGGAGGAAGAAAGAAAAAAAAAAAAAAAGAAGAAAAAAGCCCCAGTCGGTGTCAGATATCCTGAGCAGGAGGATGTTCTGAGTCACACAGGGCAGACATCGGAAGTTACATTAAAAGTGTGTTAATGTACAGTGACCACAGTGCGAGGTTCAGGGGACAGAGTGATCATCTGCCACCACAGCAGCTGGCTCCTTCTCAGGGTGAGGAGCCACTGTGAAGGGCAAGAGCCAAACGAGGACTCCAAAGCTGGCTCTTCCCGGGGCTCTGTCCTGCCTGCAAACACGCAGCCAATTATCGCTAATTGTGTTGGCAGTTTTGCATTGTAGATGCTCAGTGCAGGGTCCAAGCCAGCAATTCAGGAGAGCCACTGAGATACACATGACAAGCTTTCCCAGGAGCCTTTCCCTCCCTCCTCTGTCCTTACAGTTCAGTGTCTGCCACCTCAGTCCTCTTCTCTTGCGCTTTCTTGCGGCGCTGTCGACAGATAATCACAGCTGTCACCACGATGATCATCAGGACAGAAGCAGATCCGATGGCTATGGCCAGGAAATGGATTTCTGAGAAATTCACTGCATGGAGGGAGACAGAGAAATGAATCTCAGGGACAAACAGGGGGCTGTGGTGAGAGGTGTGAGGCTGGGAACCTGTGTCTGTGAATAAAACAATTCCTTAGGCTCCTTTTTCTCCTGTATCCACTAACTACCCTCATGCTTCCTACTTATAACCCCTTTTCTTCCATAATGTTCCCAAATGTGGGGGGGGAAACCACCAATGCTTCGCACTGGTTAAGTTCACAAGACCTCTGGGGATAGTCCTTGGGCTCTCACCTTTCTGCACGACCTGCAGTCTCACTTCCCCGATGGTGCCATAAACGTCTGGCCAGTTTGTCACCTGGCAGGTGAAGGTGCCATTGTCGGTGGGCTGCAGGTTCCAGATGATGATGGAAACATCGTTACGCTCGATATTCCCATCCCAGGTGACTCGCTCCTTAAAGCGCCCCGAAGGCGGCTGGTAGGGCTGCTTCAGGTAGTAAAATACCTGCAGGGGTCATGGAAACAGAATGGCCTGGGTTGGGAGGGACCCTGAGAATCCCAGTCAGCTAAGACAGGGCTGTGGTGTCGTCAAGCCACAAATATTTCAATGCTGATCACCTGGATTTAAACAGAATGCTCTTTAGGCAGGGTCTATAAACAGGACTCATTGCTCAGATTAATCATTGCAGGGGACAGAGAAAAGGCCCAAATGTCCACAGTTGTGGGTCTCAGGTGTGGTGTGCTCATACCCACACCTGGAACAGCCACAGTCACTGGGCTCACCCAGCGCTGGGCCTTGGGACTGGTTTGTTGGGGCAAACCAGTTTGAAATGGAGCACAAAGATCTCGCTCACCGGCTCGTGGGAGCTCAGGTCCTCGGGCTGGAAGTTCCAGGTCACTGACAGCTGCTGGCTGATGGGGCTGCTGCTGGAAAAGGTGCATTTCAGCCGCTGGTTTGTGCCATTCACAGCAACCACCTCCTTGGAAGTGTAAACTTCCACTGCTGCCGCCAGCCAAAGTGCTATAGGGAAAACACAGGGGGGAGAGGGGAAAATCACTATCTAGGGCTGAGCTCATTCCTGCTCCTTATCAGTGTTTAGTCGGAGCAGGAGCCTGCCTTATCTGGTCCTGGCAATGATTCTCTCAGGCACAGATATAAAACCCCGAGGGGGGTGATCCTGCAGATTTCCTCAGAAAATCAGTCCTGCCCATTCAAATTGGACTGCCAAGACCCAGTAAATAACTGTTACTTCCCATGCTAGAACGTTCTTTATGCACTTTGTACTCTCAGCCTCATGCACATCATGATGGAAACTGCTCTTACTGGTGTATGAAGAGCCTGTCAGAGGGTTGATAGCCCAGCTGGGCAACTGCAGTCAAATTCAGTCAGGCTGAGGAACTTCAGGGGAAATCCTCCAGGTAAATGTGCATTTGTTTGTCGAAGAAACATCCTCTGGTAACCAAACCACCACAGCTGCTGCTTTAAAAATAAGTGAGCATCGCTGACTCGATGCTGCCCTTGGAGAGGCACAACCAGCAAGAGGGAGAGAACATCAAGGCACAGAAAGGGGGAAAATGAAAAATAGGAAAACCAAAGGATTGCTAGTGAAGAAGAAAGAATATTAATAATTTCCTGTCACTTTAGGAAGTCAACTTACCCCAGTGTGATTCAAGCCAAAAAAAGCTTATCTAGGTTTGTAAAATACGGCTTCATAATGGAGATGTATTTGAAATTAATTTATAACCAAATACTTCCTTCCAAATAAGCTCTTATCTCAAAAGGGAAAATAATTGAAATGCCAGAACATCGGAGGTATTCACATTTGAAAAACTTCGTTGGCAGAGACGGTGTTTCTCATCCAAAGCTCTGGTGCCAAATCTTCTCATTTTAAACCCGTTTTAAAAGAAAAACTGTGGGAAATAAGTCTAAAATACTTTTTTTCAAGACAGATTACATCCTTGTGTTGATGTATTTGGGAAAGAAGGACATGGCGTACTTAAAATTCAGGTGTTGTCATATAAACCACTGAAAACTCAAGAGAGTTTGTGAGTCTGGAATTGCCGCTGCATAAAAAATCCAGACCTGGGGCTCATGAACAATCCCTGATTGTTTAGGAACAAAGGTGGCAAAAAAAACCGGTGTAAGAGTAAAGTTCAGATTCCCGGCAGGAGAGAAAAGGAGGTTGTAACCCGAGCTCAGGAGGAGATCATGTTCTTCCGCCCCGAACACACCTAAACCTGTTTGTGAAGAAGCCCAACCACTTCTTGTCACTTCCAGCGGACCCCGGACGGAAAGAACCGCAGCGCGAGAACCTGAGCAAAGTCTTTTCCTTCCTGATAACTTGAGGGATGGGAAGAGGAGAGTGGGGATGGCACCAGGGCCAGGTTTCCTTACCTGGCAGCTGCACCCCAAGGACGAGCACAGCACCCGCCCCGGCGCGGCCGCGCATCGGGGACACCCGGCCGTGCCCGCGGTGCTGGAAAGAGAAATTCCCTCTCAGGCTCTGGAAAACTGGCTGAAAGGCGGGTTTCTCAAAGTCCTCCCAGCACAGCAGAGCAAAGTCCTTCGTCCCTCCCAGCTTGACCTGCGAGGCAACCTGAGCGCTCTCGGTGCTTGAGTCAGCGCTCCCTGCGCTGGCACCGTGGGAAGGTGCGGCAGAGCCAATCGCTTCTCCGCCTAAAACGGGGAGATATTCAAGGTAAGATTAATTTCTTCCCCCTCCCATATTCCTTTGCTCTTTTGTGTTGCAATCATTCCTCCTCCCAGCTTCCACCTATAACCACTCCCCTCTTGTGGGAGGTAGTTTTGCTCCTAAAAGAAACTTTGCATGGAGGTGTTTATACAGGGCTCGAAGGAACGAGGGCTCTCATTCATTTTATTTGGCAAAAACCTGCAAAGAGTCCCCCCCAAAAAGCAACTCGAAACAGTCTGTGGCAGCAATGTGGGCACTCATCCAGCGGATTGAAGTGTCCCATCAAAACACAGGTACTTACAGTACAAGGATTTTAACATTCCTTGGTTGCAGCCATCACACAGGAGGATTGGGAGACTGCCTTAGCTGGTGCTTGGGAAGATGTTGGGAAAGTCAAAAGACAAGGACATTGGACACGAGTGAAGGATTCCATGGGACACAAAATATTTTGCTGGAGACACGTGGCAGCTGTCAGAGCACGAAACTGTGTGTTGGCAAAATAAGGATGTTGGCATTCGACGGCCGTAAATCACCGTAACAGCAGAACCTGTGCTGGCCGTGGCCGTGTTTGTGTCTGGTCCGTGGAGTCATCCCGGCTTAGCAGTTTTCCTTGTGACTGATGCTGGTTTTCCAAGGCAGGGTTGGGGAGGGTCCCCGAAGCCCGGGGTGTTTGGAGGGGCTCCCTTCAGCTCGGAGCTGAGGAGCAGAAGGAGGGAACTCTTAGGAGTTTTTGGATTACCAGGAACACACCGAGAGGATGTCAGAACTGGCCAGAACATTTTGTGGAAAGATGACAACAGAATCTCAGACTTTTAAGGGGCAACTGCATGGACATTTCTTCCACTTGCTGCTGTAACATCCTCGGGGCAATTTCTGAGGAGAATGCTGAATTTCTTTTTTAACTTTTAGACTTCAAGTTGCAAATTTGGCCATGTAAAGAAGCACTGAGGCAAACAGCCCCATGGATTGTCTACAGAACAGCGCAGAGAATATCGGGTCTGCTAACAGCTCTGACACACCCAGTATCTCTATTTTCACGGGAATAATTTAGCCCTGTGTTAACCCTTCATCACTTCATCTCCCCAGATTTCCGTTCAGCAACTATTCCAAAACATCACCTCCTTTTCTTTCGTCTCCACCCTGAATATTTATCAGGCTGGGGGGTTGTTCTGATTGTGTTTAAAGCACCTCAAGGCAGTTCTTAGCAGCCAATTTGCAGCCACTTCCTAAGACTATTTCTGCACAGAACTGGGAACAGGCTCTGTTCCCATCTTTACTTGCAGACTTTTAATAATCCTCGTCTTGTTTCAAAACGTGTTAAAAGAAGACCATGTCCCTGGCACACTCACTAGTAACCTAAATTCTCTGATGTTTCATTTGGAAACTGAAATAACTAAAAGAAAGCTCCAGAAAGCACCCTAATAAAGAAAATAAGGCCCACAACAGTGGGATTAGCCATGCCAGTAAACAGGGAATCCTTGGGAAGGAGTGAGAAGCCGGCCCCACCCTGGGAAGTAGTCCCTTGAGGTGTGTGCCAGGTGCGGAAAGTAGCAAGCCCTGTGGAAGGAGAGAGACTTGGATGGTTTGGAATGTCTTCCCTGGACCTGTGCCTCCAAATCCCCACGGTTCTCACAGTACTAGAGCAGCTCTGCCTCCCCTAGGCTGGGAGCAGAGGGACATGGACTCTGTCCGTGCCAGCATCCCTGCTGGGAAGAGAAACTCCTTTCAGGTTCTCGGTAACGAGTTGAAAGACGAATTTCTCAAAGCCTTCCCAGCACAGCAGAGGAATTCTGGGCATCCTTTGTTCCGATCCCATTGCGGGGGTGTCTGTGCCTGCCCCGAGCCCAGGTTTGGAGGGACCGTCCCCGTCTCGCGGTCCTGGCCGGGGCAGGAGCCCCCTCTAGTGGGGACCGGCCGCTTCCAGGGATCGCCAACCCTGGCGAGCCTTCCAAAAAGGATGCTGGAATGTCTCCGGGTGGGCCAGGGGCAGAGGGGCCCGAGCACAGGGGATGGGCTGCTCCCAGCCGGGCACGGGAGGGTGTCCCAGCTCCTGGAGACGGGCACGTACAGGATCAGTGCTCTGCCCGTGCTCTTCGTGTGGAATTTCTGGTCCCTCTATTCCTGCCTTCCAGGGTCTGAAGGGGACCAACAAGGAGACCAGGGGGGACTCCTCATAGGAACTGTAGTGATAGAACAAGGGAGAACGGGTTCAAACTGGAAGAGAGTAGGTTTAGATGGGATGTTAGGAAAAAAATTCCTCCCTGTGAGGGTGGGCAGGCCCTGGCACGGGTTGCCCAGAGAAGCTGTGGCTGCCCCATCCCTGGAAGTGTCCCAGGCCAGGTTGGATGGGATTTGGAGCAACCTGGGCTAGTGGAAGGTGTCCCTGCCCGTGGCAGGGGGTGGAACTGGATGGGCTTTAAGGTCCCTTCCAACCCAAACCATTCCATGATTCTGCATGAACTTCAGAAACTCTCACTTTGAAAAGCTGATAGGAAGGTCCTGATTGCAAGTCTAATCCCAGCTCTTTCCTCCTGCTGCTCCCAGGGCAGCTACAAGACAAGAATTCTGCTGAGGCTTGGCCATGCTGGTGCAGAGCAGCCACCCCTCGCTGTTGGTGACGTCCTGCCAAGACATTTTGAGCCTCTGCACTTCCTGAGCTGGGCTTATTTCACCACACGTGTCCCGTGGCTGCTCGCAGGTTCCACTGGAAACTGCGAGTCTCCCCCAGCACTGCTGTTGACAATTCTGGGAACACATCCCGGGCCTCTTTCTTGGAAGGGGACCTCGAAAAGCCACCGTGTTCTTTCCTGCCTCGCAGCGATGCTGGTGTGATGTGGTAGAGAACGGCAAGAGGAGGAGGAACACGAGGATGAGGTTGGAGCCGTCCTGGCCTCTCCTGGGGCTCCTGCTCTGTGCAGGTGAGTCTGCAGGCAGCAGGGTTGGAGCTTGGAGCTTGGAACTCTAAGGTTCTGCAGGTTTAGTTTTGTTTTTATGCCTTGTCCATGCACTTTTCATAAGCTATTTTATGATCCTGGATAGATACCTCAGGTCAGACTCGGTGGGATATCCCTGTGCCTAAGAATTTCCACCTTGCCAGTCTCAACTGACCAGCTGGTTTAGGATGAAGGGCAGAGGATCTTTAAAAGAGTCCAAAAAAGCTGGTAACAATGAGATAAGTTTGAAAGACAATTAATATAGAGGTACTACAATAAAACTACAACTACTCTGTCAATGTGCTGCAAATACCAACTGCTAATCTTTGGGAAGATGGAAAATGTCTAGTTTAGCAATGGCCTGTTGGTTTTTCTCAAATTTAAATTCATCTATAGAAAGAAAAAAAGATCACCTTTTCTCCAGCCAAGTCCTGTGTCCGTGGAATTTCAAATCTACAATTATTTATTTATGTTACCTTGTATTGGCAAGTGTCTTTAAAGTAAATCACGAGTCTGATTCACATCTAAAAACTGTTTCTGTAATGCTCCAACCTCCAGACACTCCCATGGAGCTGTTTGTTTCCTACAGGACAGAAAAATCACACAGATAAACTGTTTTACAGCCTTACATCAAGGGTCATTTTCCACCCTCCAGTGAGTTCACAAGGTTCTTACTGCAGAAACCAGGCAGGATTTTCCATCAGTCTTTGTCCATGATAATAAAGTGCAATTTTGGGGTGTACAACTTGCAATAACAACCCTTTTTCTAAACTGGGTCGGAAAATTATTCAAGTTTCCCTTCTGTGTTAGTCTGTGTTAAAAATGGCTTTCAAGGGGAAAGGCTTAATTTCAAAACAACATCCTGTCCCACTAGCAGAAGATTTCTGATGCCTTTAGCATGAATATAGGATTATAAAGATCTCTTTCAAGCAGCTGAGTTCAGAAGGGATATCCTGGAAGTAGGAATGGTGTATCCTATCAGCAGCTAAATTACTTAACACTTCTTATTCTTTCTTTTGTAGTTGGTGCTGCAGCTCAGGACAGTAAGTATTTTACCATCATTCTTGCTTATTCAATATCATCAAAAGACCAAATACACCTCACAAGTGAGGACTTAAAGTCAAATAGAAATCTTTGAGTTTTGCAAATATTGCAGGATAGAAAAAATTCGCTGTTCATTAATTGACAGTGATGCCAGTGATGGAAAAACTGGCTGTCATGAATTTGCCTTAATTATTACCAGTGATCCCCAAGCAAGGCTGGGCATTTTCCAACAGCATTAACCATATGATATAAAGACTGCAGATGACTAAAAACATGACTGCTGAGGACTAAAAAAGCAGATTGAAATATCTGAGTTCACCCCTTGGTTTCCTTTCTCGTTGGTCCATCTGCCCATGAAGAATTCCTGGTGGAGATTTCTGGCACCACGGTGACAATCACATGTCCCTTGGAAGAAACC
The DNA here is from genome assembly GCA_013400415.1 of Scytalopus superciliaris. Lineage (NCBI taxonomy): Eukaryota > Metazoa > Chordata > Aves > Passeriformes > Rhinocryptidae > Scytalopus > Scytalopus superciliaris. The sequence continues at coordinate 868,304 of VXBX01005695.1, forward strand.
GGAATAGTCTGGAAGGCACCTGAGGGAATGAAAGATGATGGCAACGAGAGGAAGTACATTATAAAGGACTATGACAGCTCTCCTGCCACCCTGAGCTGTTCGTCAAGGAGTACAAAACATGACCTGTACCTGAATGCCAGAGGTGAGTGAAAAGCCCTCAGTCTACACAGTTCAGTTGTGGGGTATTTGGAGCTGAGACTTGATTTTCAGCACTGCTGGAAGTCAGATTAAATACTTTAAGGCCTCTCAAATGGCGCCAGATACCTGAATTTAGACAACCAAATCTGCTAGTTCCCACTGTGCACCAAAATTACCACTGTGTGTTTGATTCTCCTGGATCATTGTTTTCCTAAGGGAAATTCCCCATCAGTAGGCTGGAGGGGAAAGAAACTGCACAGCAGTTTGTGCTGGAAATTACACGGCTCTTTAAAACAAAGAGAGAAAATGTACCAACAAATTAAAACCCAAGTACACACAGCTGGGAAAAAGAAGCACCCAGTGGGAGAGATTACCTAAAAACGTAGTAAATTCTTCAGCACTTGGTGCTTTTGCAGGAAGACCTCTCTTCCTTCTGACAGACAGAAGGTGAGTGTGATGCTGTGACGCCCTTCCCTGTGCAGGCAGTGGAAAAGTTTGAGAGCCCAGTTTTTTTGGCAAAAGGAGTCTCCCCTTTCCTTTCTGTTTGCTCTTTCCCCCTTCCCACCCAGAGCTGTGTCCCTCTGCCAGCACTAAGCAGCTGGGAGGGAGCTCTGAGCACCCCCATCTCTCCTCCTGGCAGTGTGTGCCAACTGCGAGGAGCTGGATGCCCTGACCGTCACAGGGATCATCATTGCGGATCTTCTCATCACCCTGGGGGTGCTGATTCTCGTCTATTACTTCAGCAAAGACAGGAAGGGCCGAGCGAGCACCGGTCCTGCCCCTCGGCCGCGAGGTAAGAGCCCTTTCGGGCATCTCTGCTCTCCCTGGTGGCCACTGGGCACTGAATGTGTGATGGAGCACCCCCTGCTCTCCCTGAGCTTCCAAACAACGCTCCTGCTCCCCACATCTCTTGCTCCAGGCTGCCTTTGTGCATGGGATGGGAACAGCTGCTTTGTCAGAGTTCCTGCCCATACGAACCCTGCTGTGTAGCAGGGTTGGGTCCAGCAGATGCTCCTGGCAGTAGCTGGTACTTTGTAACCTCTAAGCTCGTAACAAAGCCATGCAAGTCGACCTGTGGGTTTGTGGCATTAACCCTGGGATCATCACGGAGGTCCCTCGTGCTGTGTTACCTGAATCATCACAAGCATCACCTCTCTGTGCCTCTGTTTCAGGTCAGAAGACGCAGCGTCCTCCCCCCGTTCCAAACCCGGACTATGAGGTATGGAGTGCTTTCCATCCCTCTGCTGGCTGGGGAGGGAGAGCCAGGTCTGGGAAGTGGTAGCATTTATCTATTTGATCTTTTGAAGAAGCATCCAGTCAAGCTCCAAGCTCTCCCACAAGTGGAGGAAAAAGGGTGGTGAGGGTGGAGCCCCTTCTCCTGGGGCTGCCACAGGGATTTGGGAGCAGAACTGCATCTCCCTTTGCTCTGCACCTGCCACACAGCAGCGCTGCTCCTGCTCTGCTGGGCTTTTTCCCACGTGTTGTGTGGACTAAGATAAGGGTTCCCAAACTAACACCTTTTTTCTTCCCACAGCCCATCCGGAAAGGCCAGCGGGAAGTGTATGCCGGCTTGGAATCCAGGGGTTTCTGAAATCCCCAGGATGACAGGCTGGAAGGCGGCAGCACAGGGGCTAAATGCTTCTGCCCATCTTTGGCCCAGCTCTCTGCAGCTCTGCTGAGGCATTTTGGGATAAGCCAGGTCAGGCACCTGCTATCCCACCCTGGTGTGTGCTTCGGTTTGGCATCAGGGAACAGCAACAAATGAGCAATTGGCAAGAGAATTTTTCCTTCTCATTAAAGGACTGCAGCCTCACTCGTGGTCCCTGGCCTTCTTTTCCCTCACACTTCTCTCTGCTCCAGCTGCACGCTTTGGTTTTCCCTTTCCACTTACTTTCTGCCCTGAGTGCCTCCACTTTCTCCCAGCCCCTCCCCGGGCAGAGAATGGATCTTTCAGAGTGTGTGGCCTCTGACCTTGTCCAGATCTCACGTCCACAGCCTTATCTTCATTTGCTGCCCAGGACTGTGGCAAAAGGAGCAGAGCCAGTCAGTATATTAAAACCAAAATGCCACAGCAGCAATGGGACAGAGAGATGCTGGGAAACTTTCTGGTCTGACACTGGCTGAGCCACCCACAGTTCTGTTACTGAGCAGAGCAACAGCTCTGAGCAAAGGAAACAGCAGCAGTGCTGGGGGCTGGGGGTGGTTTAACCCTCGAGTTTCAGTGTGGGGAGATGAAGCACCAGCGAGCCCCGCGTGCTGCCGCTGCGCTCAGTCGCAGGATGTGGTTTGAGAGGCACAGCTGGGTTTGCCATACAAGGCTCTGAACACCGAGCAGGGAGATTGCAAGATACAAAGAGCACTAACCCCCAGCAGCTCTGAAACCACTCTGGGCCAGGTTCTCACCTTCTGCAGAGCAGCACTGCTCCAGGGGTGCTTGCTCAGCCCATTCCATGGATGGGGTTGGGAGGAGTTTGGACCACTGTGGCTGTACAAGGTCTGAACTTTGGCTTCGGGCTACATCCAGTGCTTCTGCTGCTGTTTACGTGGTACAGAAATGTACAAGTCTGCCCTGTGTTTGCCCCAGCCACTGCCATCCCACACACTCCTTATCTCAGTGGGATCAGCACCCACCCAGTGGCAACATCTCTCTGCCTCTGTGCTTACCTGCACTGGGGAAGTATTTCTTTGCCCTTTCAAAGCTGAGGTGCTGAGGAGCCTCTCACAATGTGGCTCTTGGATTCGTGCTTCTGCTCCTTGGCTGGGGTTAGCCACCTTTGCCCATTGCTTTGAGATCTGATGGTGATGGAAGAGCTACAAACTAGGCAGTCTGCTGGTCACTTTTTAAATAAAGTCCTACCCAGATGGCTTTGCAGGTAAAGGCAGGTGTTGGCACAGTCTACCTGCAATGGCCAGGCTGACCCTTCACTGGAGCAGGAGAGAGCACAAAACAACTAAGACATTATTCTGCTCCTCTGAAGAGCAAAATGTTGTCATGTAAAGACCCAACATCACAGGAAAACAAGTCCTTTCCTTGTTCACTGCCCACAAGGCTGATCACACACTGATCCTTCTAAGGACACCTGTGAGTCACCCACAGCCCTGCACAGACTACATGTTGTTTGCTGTGTCACACGTGTCACAGATTTGTGGCCAGTTTTTATTGGGCGTTACTTCTTTTTTAACTTTACACCACTGAAAAATGGTGAACTGGATTGTCTGAGCCACAAGGCAATTCTCAGCCCAGTGCTCTCTAAAGCCTGGCACCCAGATTCTTAGAAAAGCAGGAAAACACAACCTACAGGTGTGTGCAACTGGCACAGGGAGGGTGACCTGGTTTCTGAGGTTTTCAACTGCCGGGCGGTGTCTGCCTCCCATTGTGGCTGTCTGGGAACAGGTAGGATCCTTATGGTTCATCCAGGCAGATCCCATGAAATGTGCACCTTCCCAATGAGCAGATCCCATTCCAGTGTGTGCCTTCCCCAGATTCCAGATCCCATCCAGTGTGCACCTTCCCAGTGACCAGATCCCATCCAGCATGCACCTTCCCAGATTCCAGATCCCATCCAGTGTGCACCTTCCCAGATTCCAGATCCCATCCAGTGTGCACCTTCCCAGGGACCAGATCCCATCCAGTGTGCACCTTCCCCAGGGACCTCGACACAACTGACGGAGCAAGGAGGGTGTGGGACAGGCTGGTCTTTAATGAGAGGAATACAGAAGTGCGGGAGGTTGTGGAATGAGCTCAGTGCTACAAGCAGCCCACCCTGGCACAGAGCAGGAGGGATGTCCAGGCAGACCCTGCATGCTGATGGAGTCAGACACCCCGGAGTGTTCCCACCTCACTTGCGGGCACGGGCGGGTGCCAGCCGGCTGTACTGCTCATCCTCCCGCTCTCCGAGGGGCTGGCAGGGAAAAAAAAGGGGAGATGAGCTACAACCAGGGCAGGGGAGCTGGCCCAGCCCTTTCCTTGCCAAACCTTTGCCAAGTGTCCCTCCCTGCACACAGAGCTTAACCCAACACCATGCCCACACCATGCACAGGCGTGCCACGACCCTCACCTGGTAGAGCTGGTCATTGGCGATCAGGTTCTGCCTGTCCGAAGCTAAGCAGAGAAACAAGGTGGTCAGGGGGCTTTACAAACCAACCCAAGCAGCTCCTGGAGATGCCCAGGGCCCCGTTGCCCCCCTCACCTCGTGACATGTGTCCCCTGTTGTGGCCGGTGACGCAGTACACGGCCACTGCCAGCAGCGCCGTGGCCACCACATCCGCGATGACAATCCCTGAGATGGTGGCAGCATCCACCTCGATGCAGTTCTGGCACACTGGAAGCCCAAAAGGAAAGCTGAAAGCAGGGCTTTGACTCCTGGGGCCAGTCTGGGTCCAGAGTGCTCAGCCAGCTCTGCAGGCTCCAGTCCCAAGAGAGCCAGGGATGGAGTTTGGCTTGGTGTGTGACCCAGGGCAGTGGCACAAGCTGCCACGTGTCCCCCAGCACACAGTGCAGGGCCAGAGAGTGGCCAGCAACGAGGCAGGGCACAAGCTCTCCTGGTGACACCAGAGCAGGGGAATCTGCATGTCATGGCACTAACTGGGGCTGCAGAGCTCTCCTGGTGACACCAGAGCAGGGGAATCTGCATGTCATGGCACTAACTGGGGCTGCAGAGCTCTCCTGGTGACACCAGAGCAGGGGAATCTGCATGTCATGGCACTAACTGGGGCTGCAGAGCTCTCCTGGTGACACCAGAGCAGCTCATCTGCAGTAAACTGGTGGAGCTGCCCACAGACTCTGGGAAACCAGTTGTTCCCTCAAAAAATTTGCTTGGGTGAAAACTGCAGGCAGTTCTGGCTCCAGAAACCGGGTGTTCAACACTTACTCCGATAGTGCACCTGGAGCTTTGTGCTTTTGCTTTCCAAATCACACGTGTAGAGGCCTCTGGGATCATCATAAACTCTACCCAACTCCAGCTGAGTTCCATTTCCAACAGTATTGTCGTCTTTCAGCCATTTGACTTTGTCTTTATCGCTCGTTTCACATTGCAAGAACACCTTCCCACTGGCTTCCTTCACGACTATTTTAGGTTCTGCAAAGAAAAACAACAACCAAACAAACAAAAACAAACAAACAAAAAAAACCAAACAAACAAACCAAAAAACACAAGAGAGCAGAGAGAGCTTCACCGCTGAGTTATCAACCCTCACAGTGGGGGAGAGCTCAGAGATCCTTCATGGAGATGAAGAATCATATCACGCTGTCCCTGAGCAGCAGAAAGGCCACCACAAACAAAAAGCAGACTATCATTAAAAGGTTGAATTATCACAGACAGCAGCACACGCAGCTCTGTGCTGTCACAGCCGTGGTCTAGGGCAGGCAGAGCTGGCAGAGATCCCATCCTCACTGCACCGATTCCCTTTCCCCCATGGACATTTGGAACTTCACACCCATGTGGAAAACCCCACCAAGCTCCTTCCCAGCCCCCTTCCAGCCCCCCAGACACTGGGAGCATCCCCAGGGACCACAGCGAGCATCCCTCTGACCCGAGACCCGGGGACTCACCTTGGTTAGCCCAGCTGGGCACGGCCAGGCTGGCGAGCAGTGCCCAGACACCCAGTGCCCTTCCCCTCCACATGGCACAGAGGTGGTGGTTCTGTCCCAGAAGCTCAGAGAGCTCCTCGCCACAACACACTCTGCGCCCCAGATCTGCGTCAGGTGCCGGATGCCGGGGGCTGGAGCCTCCCTCCCCTGGCAGCTGGGGATGGCTGAGGTGCTCTGAGCCTGCCTCCTCACCCCAAACCAGCCTGACAGCAGTGGGAGGGCAGCTGGGGCTGAGCTGGTGGGCTCCCAGCAGCCAGGGACCCTCCAGGACATTCCTGAAGCATCCATGTGTTCCCCTCAAGCATCCGCAGGTCCCTTGGCAGCCACTGGTCCTTCCCCACCATCCGCAGGTGTCCCCACAGCCACAGAACCTTGAAGCAGCTGCAGAGCCCCCAGCATTTCCATGTCCCACTCCATGGACCTTGCACAGCCACAGACCCCCAGCACCCACCGGTGTTCCCCCCCAGCACCCACAAGTGTTCCCACAGTCACAGAACTCTTCAAAAGCCAGGAAATCCCCAGTATTTACATATCCCACTCCAGTCACTGCTCTCTCCAGTCAGAAAACTCCTGTATTCATGGGTTTACCCACCCCCAGCACCTGCTGGTCTCCCCAAAGACTTCCAGCACCCACAGATTCCCCACTGCACCCATGGAGCACCCCCAGCACCCTGCAGCATCTACGGGGGGCTCCCCAGTAGTCACAGA